>SCDY01000014.1:0-184492 GCA_004143825.1 Drosophila micromelanica | reverse complement strand
ATGGGGTCGGAGATGCTTCCTTCTGCCTGTTACATATATTTGCACAAAACCATTATACCCTTTTTTACCCATTTTCAATGGGTTCAGGGTATAAAAATTAAAGAACATATGCGTTTTTCTATTATATGTATGCAAGTGTTTTTAATGTTCGACACTGCGATTAAAATTATATTTGTCTCCGACTTAATTTTAAACACAAATTGCATTTACCTTGCATTTTGCTTAGCTTTGCTATTTTTTTAGAAAAATTGCACAGCTTTTGTTGCTATTTTATGCTAAAGCACACAAAAAGAGAATAAATTAAAAAAAGCAAATAATGACAAAATAAATTATAGCTTGAAAAGAATTTGCCTAGTGTGCAATTAAATGTGCCCAAAAAATGAATTTACTTAATGCTAACGATGATTCACAATATTCGTGACATGCGGTGACGCGCTATAGAAATTTATCATATTTAAAAATTTATCACATCTTTTTTGTTGTCTTATATACTTATATATATGTATTTTCTCGCCGCCCCCCATAAATGGCAACTGTGTTATAAACGTGTGGGCGCGGGCAGAGCGGCATCACCGCAATATTTCCGCACTCTAGTATAAAGCCTCACTTATATGGTCATAGTATGGTTTACAGTTCGCTAATGGATTGATCAAACTTTGGGTACAATTGCGGCGGCCTATTTGTGAAATAGTTTGAATTAAGGTGTTAACGCCAAATCATAATTAATTGTTAAACGTTATAAAGAGATTTCAATTCATTAGATGATTGTCAGCTTTGAGAAAGAACTATGTTACGTTATGAGAAGATCGAAAGTTTTTTGGCTATTTTAAATATATTTTCCGTTTTCTTTATTTAATTAAACTTTTAAGACAGAATATCGTTAAGTATTTTATAATATACCCTCTAGTAATTACAAATACCTTGATGTAGCTTTATAAAGTACTTTTATCGAAATATAAATTGTTGATTAAGCGGCAAGGTATCCCAACTTTTACTGGTCATAATTTAACCAAGCGCAAGCATTAAGAGACTAACAATATTTATTAGGCTTTATATTAGAAATCCCCTTTTTATTTTGACAACTATCTTACTTCGAAACTATCGATAGTTTCTTTTTCTGATAAATCAGTTTATCGAAAATATTGCATTTTCTGACTATCGAATCTCTTACAAAGCAAAAAAGCTATCAATTGTGTTCTGTTTAAATAAAAGTCTATACAGAAAAATTTATGATCGGTTTCTTAAATTAATCGCAAAATAGCTATACCAATTATCTCCAGCGTTGACTATTAATAGATTTGCCAACACCCTTACCCATTTAAAACTTTCTCCATTTAGGCTTTATTGTACATTTTATTGATTGCCTTTGATCCCGTTCTTAAGCGTGTTTCTGTACTCATCGATGCTAATTTCCACAACTTTTCCACTGATTTGTGCTATTTTCCAGAAGTACGTGCTCACATCTCGCACAAAACTCGTGGTAATCTCCTGCAATTTCTTATCTGTGAGCAGAGCCTGATACTCCTCATTGCTGAGGCCAGTCTCCTCCTGATTGTTCAGCAGCAGCGGCGATTTGTTGAACTGTGTAAAAGGGTATTCATACCCTTTAGTTGGGCTATCAAGGGGATATTGTGTATCGGCTTACCTGCTGGAATATATTCAGCCACATGGCGTCCTTCTTGTCCAGCTCCTTCTCGGCAATGGCCTCGTTCAGCCGGGCAACGTAGAGCTCAATATCACGAGCGCGCTTCGTGCTCGCCGCCAGCTTCTCCCGCACCCCGCTGAAGTAGGCGATCTGCGCCCGGAAAAGAGCATTCAACAGATTGATTGTCTCATTGTGCGCCTCCTGTTCCAGCTGTTTCTGTGTCGGATCATTTGTCGTGGCCGCTGTGGCGCCATCGGGAGTCGGTGCCGCAAGCAGGCACTGCAATTCCCTGAATTTAAGGCGAATTCTATTGTGTGGGCTCAGACTCAACTCACCTGTGCCATTAACAATATCAGTGGAAAGTATTTAAATGTCATTTCTTCAGCGAATTCTCTGCGTGCGCCTTGAGCAAACGATCGATAATTCGGAACTGAGTTGGCATCAGAAATCTGATGACAGTGGAATGTTGGCGCCAAGCTTATCAGCTCGCTGTGGGGCTTTATAAAGCTCACAGATCTTTAAGTCTATGGAAATAAACACGTCAAGTACGTAAAACTAGCCAGACTTTTAGATACCACGTGTTTTGCAAGGGAAATAAAAGTTAGAGTCTTCAGTTTTCCATAAAATATACTTAATTAAAGCATAGGACATTACTTAAAAATATTTTCAAAATTCATTAAATACCCCATTAAACTTCAAACTTTCAACATTATTCATTGTTCCCATTTAACAATCAGCGTACTTTGTATAATACCCTTTGTTAAGGTATATTTCTTTATACCCCATTGTAGAAGGATGCATAGTATATATGTTATTAAATATTTGGATTTTTTTAAGATTAGCTTGCATATTCTAAAATCTAAAAAAAATCTTTTAAAACTTTCAATTACTACATCTAAATGTAGTTATCAGATACCCCTGTTTACAGGGTATGACACTAAAAAAGATTTGATAACGATTTTCTTTTCGCACTGTTCTACTGATTGTATTTATTTCGAATGGGCGACGAGCATCTTATTTTTGTGTTCTTGAAATTACGTCGCAGCCGCTGGAAATTATTAACTAATTGATGTGAATTTCAGCACGTTTCTCCTATGGCTGTTGTTGCTTGACAGACGATCGACGGCGTGAGATCTTTCAAGGTTAGGCGCTGCCCTCACTTGGGTTGCCTGATTTGCCCTATCTGATAAGGCAGTCAAAGACTAGCGGGACAAAAAATTTTGTGATTGGGCAGTTGAAAAACTGAAATTTGTGTTTTTCTTGTGACAGCTAAAAGTATGCAATGATTTTTGAGGGAAATATGGATTTCCCCTTCCTTCTGGCAACTTTAATAATAAATTTCCTTTTGGCAGTTAATGTGGCATTGTCATATATTTGGTTAGCTTGAAAGTATACATCACATATTGTGGAACTTTTGTTCCCAAATATGTCCTTTTGGGAAATTTATGACACCATCCCTATTTTATTTTATTTTGTAGGAAAAATTCTGTTACGCACTAAGGGCAACTTACTTTAGTAATATATGAAACAAAAAAATAGTACTGCTATTTACATTAAAAATTACTGATTGCTCTATAGTTTGCAATTTATTTATATGTTTCGATGCACTTTTTTATTAAAGAATTTAACTTCGTAGGTCCGCTTTGGTTGTTTTTAAAATATGTAAATGTCATATTTATATTGCATACTTCTGAGCGGCACACCAAATTATTTAAATTGTTTCAGGAACCTGGCGTTTGCAGCTTTTTATTGCATAGTTTTCAGCATATTGGTTTTTATCAAACTGACTAAGTATTAACTTAAATAATGAATTAAGTAAAAAATCGACTTTTAATTTCTGTTTAGTTATTTGTGCTTACATTACTGATATTTAAACCAATTTAGATAGCTAATTTTATTACATTCTTTATTGCCACCTATATTATTATGGAAAACTTAAAAATATCTGTTGAGTTAAGAAAATAATTTTAAATATTTTCTCCTATTATAACTAAACAATCAATTCCAAAGAATAAATGATTGCATTTTTGATTGCTGTAATTACTAAAAAAGCACAAAAACCGTTTTAATTTCCTTAGTTCTTTGTGAAGTGCATTTCGAACCCCCCAAGTAAGGCTAATCTGTGCGATTAGATTAACGATTGAAAACTTTTCAATTGACTTTTGGGCAGAACACAAATAAACATTATATGGCTAAGATTAACTGAGCTATAATTAACAGTTGTATTGTTTAGAGTATAGTTTTATTGCACAACTTTAATTGGTGCCAACTCCGATGAGTTCCAAAATATCCTTAACGGTACGATCCCCAATTAGTTCATTGCACATGGGCGTCAATGTGCCATCGATCCAATCGGCCACAAATTCGGTATTATCATTAATAGTAAGGCTGATGAACTCTTCGACAACCTCGTTCAGTTTGCGGTTCAGAATGCGATACTTGGACAGATTCTCAATATCGGAGCGGACATTGCCCGCCACAATGCTAACTTGCATTTCCTTGATGCGCAGATAGTTGTTGCTGCCCAACAGGCCGGTGTTGTACTTAATTTGCCCGGAGATGTTCAGATCCTCCAGAGCCAAATAGGCGCCACCATCACGCGACATGCGATATCCAGCGCCGACGTCCGCCTCATAGTGGGTGGTTAAATTCAGGCTGGCAAAATTGAACTCAAAATTGATGCGGCTCAACACCATATTGACCTCCATAATGCGTATCTCAAACTCGTTCAATCCATTCACGACCAAATCATCCAGAGCGCAATGCAATTCACCCGCCTCCAAGTTGATATCCTTGTGCTGAATCTTCAGCGGTGCCAGCGGTGGAATGCCATACTGTGGCCAACCATCCACCATTTTCAGCTTGCCCGCCTCCAATGTGTCCACAATTATGCTGGACACGGAACGCGCCTGGGCTGGAATATAATGCGAGGTTATTGTTTTGTGGAATTTATATTTAAGTCGCTTACCAGCCAAAGGCTCGGCCACTTCGGCTCCCTGACAGGTGGCCAGGGCCAAAATAATCGCAACCAGCGACAAAGACTTCATGTTTACCAAGCACCAGATACGAACTGCGCACTCGGCTCTTGTAGCCACAGCACTTATATACCCACTTGAGAGTACCCAGATTAAAACTATGTGCATAACACGTGCTTAATATATTTGTATATATACATATATAACATTTAAGTACAGTTGTCTATAATCGCTATATAATTTGCCAAATATTTCTTTGCGCGATTAACGGTAATCAGCTGATAAGTTGCAACAACTTAAGATTAGCTGGTCATAAAGGGACCTCCGGCGAGGAATCAGTAAGACAAACCATAAATTTGTTTAAAGCTTTTGAGCTTTTACACCAAAGCTAATGCAGTGAAGCTTCGCTAGAACGGAAGTATACTTTTTACGATTAAGAAACTTTAGGTTAATCTTAAGTAAATAAAATGTTTATAAGAATCTGAAAATTGCTATAAAAAATTTTTATTTTCAGTTTTAATAGTATTAAAAAAATTGTCAAATTAAAATTTTTAATTTATTTATCCTAAATAATTTACCCAAAACAACTTCTTTAGTGGAGATTTTCTTTTAGACACATTTAAAACTCATTTGACTTCTTCAACAGAAATCTAAGAACTATCTTTAATACATTTTTCTCTTCGAATGAATCTTATATTTATGTAAAATTTGTTAGGATTCCTCACAGATCCATAATTAATATTCAAATAAGAACTAAGCTTCAATTCAGAGAAAATAAAATACAATTTTCATATTCAGCATCGAATTCAATAAAAACTTGACATTAATTCAAGTCCAGTAAAATATTTTATACTATTTATTTGTCTATAAATAATCCAATGCGAGCTCTGTGAAAATATTGCAAAAATTCTCGTTAAAAGAATTTTCGATTTAGCCAAATCGAAGCCGACAAATTTTCAATTGAAGAAACACTTGCATTCATGTTTTAAATAAAAATCACTTTTAATCAAATAAGAAGCTTTCACATCGTTCACCAGTCCAGCTCTGGGGGAATGCAGACCTCCTTCTCGCCACCCTCTCCATCACCGCCAGCGATGACATCGCTGATGTTGACGTCGTCCAAAACGCTGTTGACCACGGGCAGAGCCACATTCTCAATGGTATCGGCAATCAGATCCTCGTTCTCATTGACAACCATCTCGATGGCTTCGGCGAGATATTCGTTCATCTTCTGATTGACGCTGCCATTGCCGAGCATACCCTCGATCTCGGAGTCAACCTCACCCAAGTGGGTGCGCACCTCCAGGGACTTGAGGCTCAGCTTGCCGGAGAGCATGCCCAGGGAGTATTTCATGGTGCCCCAAATGACCATATCCTTGATGGCAAATTTGGCGTGACCGGCGCCAATCAACTTAATGGTGAAGCCGTATTTCTTCAGCTGCATCTCCATATCGTATCTGGTGTCCACATTCACATTGCGGAAGTTGAACTTGTAGGTAACCTTGCTGGTGAGCGCATTAACCTTCATCTCATCGACATCGAAGTCGTTGAGACCGTTTAGACGGAAGTGTTCCACGCTGCCCTTCATTTTCACAGCTTCCGTGTCGATGTCAATATTTTTATGATCGATTCTCAGTGGGGCAAGTGGTGGAAGGCCAACACCAGGGAAACCACAGGGCATCTGCTCCTTCATGCCCTCAATCAGATCCACAACCACACTGGAGATGGAGTGGCCATCTAATTAGGAGTGCAGTCAGATTATTGTTTGATTCTCTCTCTCTCTCTTTTGTTTCTGTTTAAAATCTCTCTCTACCTACTTACCAATTGGCTCGCCCACAGCGGCGGCATTGGCGCAGGCAACGAGTGCCAGAAGAGCCACAAAGAGTTGCATATTTGATTATTATTTTTTTTATGTACTAACTGGACGTAATGCCAGCTGTATTTATACTAATCGTAGGTCGATTCGTTCAGCCGGCTTTTATAGACCCCCCTTTGTGGAGCGCGATAAGAGCTGCCCGGTCGAGATAATTTTGTTACTTGTCTTATCAGAACATTTGGCCATTTGGCTGTGCAAAAAATAAAAATCAATTTTTAATTAAGAACCCTGTCTTGTCTAGATTCAAGTTTGCCCCATATATAGAACACAGCTGAAAGGAAACTTAAAGATTTCGCATATGCGAAAAATATGTAAATAGTTTATGCAAATAATATAATATTAGTTGTTAATTTGTAAATTTGGGATGTATATCTTAAGATGTTGGTTGGGTATGGGCTACGCGCATTTCTGTTATTATCCTTCAATGGGGTTTTCTTGAAGTTATCTCTTGTTATCACTATAATCAAAAAAACAAGCTCAAAGTTCTGTTTGCAATATCAGTTTTATTTATAGAATTTAAGATGGATTAGACGGAAGAGTTAATATTGATTTATAATCTTATTTTTAACCACTTGTTGAAACGTTTAATTATAGGTATTAAGATGGAAAGGCAATTAATTCCGCCAAAGCGACTCTATTATGCGCTGTAATTCAAAACATAAAACATAAAATAAATTTACTTTAACCCTGAGTTCTTCAATAAGATATTTATTATTAAAATTTGCTTCATTCTTTTAACTTTTCCAATCTTGTTTGAAGATCTAGAAAGAGTAGATATTTGAAATTTGTTTTAAAGAGAGCAAATTTTGATTTTAAGAAGAGATATTCAAAGTTTTAAATGCGAACTTAGTTTATAAAATTAAAATTTAGGTTGTCTAAGGTCAGGCTAATTAGCTTAGAATATTTACCTTAATAATTTCTTCTTTTGAAGAATTGAGGGTAGAGGTAAAACTAAACATTTTCAATTAATTTTTATATTTGTTTAATAGTTGTTAGAGATAAAATTTTATTAAATTTGTATACGTTTTTTTATTTATGTTAAAAAAAAAACTTGAATTTGGAACTAATCGGTTGTCATAATTTTTAGACCCTAATGGGATAATCTTTTAGGTAACTCTTCTTTAGCTATCGCTAACAGAATTAAACTAATCAAAATCAAAGTTTCAATCTTTAGTTGACTGTTAATGACATTTGAGTCCCTTGTGATTTGATCGTAGAGAAGCAAGAGACCGTCGTGTTCTATCTGTCTGGTATTTGAATCTGGGACACCTGCAGAAGGTAGATGGAACACCTGCAAATGAATTTGAGTGAAGCTAGCCAAAATGGTGGCTGTCATATATTTGAAAATAAATCGTAGCGACAATTTGATTGGGCAATTGGTTGTCTAGATTAGGTGGAACAGGTGTTTTGCACTCCTTATAACCCCTATATATATTTTCGGTGGAGCGATTAATGTCGCACCAAATAAAAGAGCATAATATAAATTATGATTGAAATTATGGCCAAGGTATGGGCAAATTCAGTAGCTATCTGCGCTTTGATTACGGCTTCCACAAGAGTCTTTGAGCTGTTGTTGTTGACTCGGCTATAAAAGCCAAATGCCTTGGCCATTAACCACATCTATCGAAGCGTAACAATGAAAGCCTTCGTATATTGTTTTTTTACACTTTTGGCCTGTGCAGCGGCCTACGAGGTGGACCTCTTGACCGAGGAGCAATGGAATCGCCTTATCGAACAGAATCGTAAGTTCTTTGTGGCCATTTTGTTGGTCTTAACAATGGCTGTAATCGGTCTATTTGCTTTGCTTAGCCGCTAAACCCGATCAGCGAGGTTTGATATTGAACTCGCAGGCCAAAAAGGCAATGAAAAATTTGTTGGAACAGCTACCCTGCGGTTTCCCCGAATACGGCATTCCCCCGCTGGCCCCCTACACCAATGCCGAACTCAACATTCATTTGGCCCAATCGGTTGTTGAGTGAGTGAACCGAACTTTTCCATTGATCGGTGTTTCATAGGCGTTCTCTTTCACCCAAAGTTCCCTGCTACAGTTTCTGCGCTTCCGCTTCGATGGCCTGGAGACCATGGAGATCAAGAAGATGAAGGTCAGCTACACCTTCAGCAAGAAGGTTCAGTTCCATTTCAAATTCAAGGAGCTAAAGGCCAGCGCCCATTATCTGAACACCGATACCCTGATCGATTTGCTCCAAGAGATGGGCCTATCAGTGCGCTATGAGGGCTCTGGTCCGCTGGCCTTCACCCTGGAGGATCTGTCCGTGCAGGGCTCGTTCAAGTACAAGATGCCCTTCCTCTTCGGCTCGATCAAGATCTACAACTTCGATTGTGTGGTCGGCCTGGGTGGTGTCACCTCGCACATTGGCGGCATTTTGGGCAATGGCCGAATCAACGAGATGATCAACGACATTATTGAGTACCAGGTGCCCGCCTTTGTCAACGGACGCCAGCAGCAGATCAGCAAGAAAATCGAAGAGTACTTTGTGCCGCTGGTCAACGAAAGGCTCCAGGGTCATAAGATCTGGTATTTGCTCGGCCAGCTGTCCAATATCAACAAGAAGTGCTCGCCCACCCCGGCGCCCTGGTTGGCCGTACAATAAAAAATACCTCCCCAAGTGACTTTTAAAAATAAACATTAAATCAAGCGATCTGCATTTCAATTACTAATCAAAAAAAAAATAAATAAAAAACGGACCCCTAGATTGTGTCTATCGTTCAGGCACTATCTATCTCAGGTCTTATCAGAGACTGAGTGCAGCTATAAAAGCTGTTGCTTCGACACTTGGCCAAACAGTAGCAAAGTTGAGGTACATTGCAAGACAAGTCAATATGCGTTTTCTATTAGTTTTGGCCAGCTTGTTGGCCATTTGTGCCGCGGGCACATTGCCCAAAAAGGATTCGTATTCGCTCGAGCAGCGCCTGCTTCAGCTTGCCGATGAGAATGGCGACATTGAACTCTACGCGGAGCCCGAAGACGGTTTTGAGGGTGAGCTTTAGGCGAATCAAAATTTCATCTTTATCTAATTTTTGTTAACCAACTAGTTGAGCCACGTTTTGTGATTTCGTGGCAGATCCGTCGCATGATTCGCAAGCTGCAAAAACAGATGCCCTGCGGCTGGCCCGATTTGGGAATTCCGCCATTGGCGCCGGTGCGCGTTACCGAAGCGGATTTAAATTTGAAGCGTGGCATTGTCGATACCGTCAATCATGTGTTCCACCTGAAGATCGCCGGTCTGGACGACTTCAAGATCAAGAAGTTTAAGCTGAATATTATCACAGCAAAGATCACCTTTGATTTCCTGTTCAGTAATATCGATACCACCGCTCAGAAGTACGAGACGGATACGATCATTGATGCACTGCGTCAGCTGGGTCTGTCTGTGGAGTATGAGGGCGATGGCTCGCTGCTCTTTGACCTGATCAATTTGCGCATCAGTGGCACCATGAAATACAAACTGCCCGTTCTGTGGGGCTCGGCCAAGATCCTTTCCCTGAAGACCAACATCGAACTGGGCGCTGTGGAGTCGGACATTAGCGGCTTCATGGGCAATGGCAAGATCAACCATGCCTTCAATCGCCAGCTGGGCAATCTGCTGGTGAAGGGCATCAACGATAATCAACAGGCCATTTCCGATGCCATTGAGGATGCGATTGTGCCACGCGTCAATAAGATGCTCAAGGGCAAGGACTTCTGGACTCTCGTCGATATGATTCTCGCCAGCAGCGAAGGCGAGTACGCTGACGATCCCATTGATGTTGATTGTGTGCCACCAGCAGATCCCTGGGCTTAGATTACAACAACTTTAGCATACCCAACTTCAATTGTTCAATAAAACTTTAAGAGCTATTTCACTAGACTCGTGGGCTTTTTTTTAGTGGAAAATGTGAAAAACTGCTGGGTTGAGTAGTTTATTAGATATTTGTATTTGTGTAGTATTTGTGTAAAATAATATTACTTTTATTTTCACCTAAAAAAAATTTCAAAACTTGTCCTTACATCCTTACTTATTTTCTAAAAACAGTTTTTTCCTAAATTTAAAATTGGAATTATATTTTTGATAATTTTGGTAGTCATATTTATTATAAAATATAGCATTGTTAAAAATTATGTCAAAAATACCAAAATATTTATTTCAAATCCCCATAACTTTGTCAAAACTAAACAGATATTCAGATATCATTTTGATCATGATCTATACTAATTCTGTATATAAAGCTTTTTGCATTTATTTATTATATAAATTTTTCCAAATAACTGTTTTCTACCCTATCCTTACTCATTTGCTAAACATATATATATATTTTTTTTTTAAAAATTTAAATTGGAAATTTGTTTTGATTTTGATTTGTTTTTAGAGTCTTCATGATATGTATTTTTTATTAAATTTATAATTTAATTTATATATATATATATATACATATATATATATATTTGTTCGACACAATTTAATTTTTCCAAAATCACGTACTACGTATTTTATTTTTAATTTTTGGTAGTTATCAACGTTGTTATAAAAAAATATTAAAAATAATTTGAAATGAATTCTGAGATAGCAATTTTTTCTATAAAAAGCTAAATAGCTTTTATTCATTCATCATGTAAATCTATAATAATGTATTATTGGCATTGTTTATAATTATACCCTTTTAATACGAGTTATTTGCCAGTACATGAATCTTGCTTTCTTGCTTAACACTGGGCTAGCCTACTTTTGGGCTGTTTCTGTGGCCAAAAACCGTTTTGGACAATCGACTAATCTAATCTCGGAGCATTGCACTTGAGTTCTTAATCTTCTTGTCGACACCTGTAGGCTCCTAATTCCGTGATTAGTTAGTTTCCACCCAGCTCTCAACATGCGCTGCTCGTATTTCATATTGATTGCTTTGCTCTGTTGCTCCTTGAGCTCCGGCCGCACGCTCTTCGATGATGAGCTGCGTGAGCTGACCGAGTTTCTGCGTCTGCAGATGTCCTGTGGGTATCCGGAGCGTGGCATTCCCATTCTAGCGCCCGCTCAGTTGGCCTACAAGGAACTAGACTTTCACACAAATAGCTTTAGGTAAGCTGGCCAGCAAAAATTCCTGCCCATCTCAATTGTTTTCTCTTCCTTGCAGCTGCCAGGGCAACTTCACCGATCTGTCTGTGGTGGGTTTGGATGGCTTCGAGTTCCATAAGTTACAGTGGCACAATATATTTCACACTATCAAATTCGATGTGAGCTTTCCGAGCGTTCAACTGAAGAGCACCAGCTACAAGCTGAATATGTTGGGCAGCATCTTTGGCGGCGACATCCCGTTGTCCGGCGATGGTCGCTTTGATCTGGAACTGATCGATTTGCGTGCCAATGGCAGCTTTGTGTTGCGTCCCTTGGGCTCGAATTCTATGCAGATATTGTCGTGGAATGTCGACTGGCAGCTTGGCCAGGCCATTTCCCAGACCACGGGCATTGGAGCCACTCAAATGTTGACAAAGTTTATGAATCAGATATTCCAAGAGTTTCTGGAGCTGCTCGTCAACGATAATCCACAGGAGATATCGCAATTTATGGAACAACTGATTGTCCCGCCCATGAATAAGCTGGTTGAGAATGTGGCCTGGTACGAGATAACAGCTGTTATTTTGGGTCTGGTCAAGGGCGTAATACCCACAGAGCCCATTTGTTGAGCTGTTATCACTTACCTTTAAAAAAGTGCTGAAAAACTAACTAGTATGTTAAAAAGGAAGTGGAATAATTGCTAATGTCCACAAAATATTAATATTTTGCTTATTTGACATTTTACTATTTACAAATTTTTTTATTAAAAAGCACACAAAAAAATATTTATTTATATTTATTTTTTAAAAATTATATACAATATATAAAAATATAAATCTTTTATTATTTATAAGCCATTGAAACGTCTGGCATTCCATTTCCATTCCTGAATGGGTTGTGAGAATTACTGAA
Organism: Drosophila micromelanica; assembly: GCA_004143825.1. Lineage (NCBI taxonomy): Eukaryota > Metazoa > Arthropoda > Insecta > Diptera > Drosophilidae > Drosophila > Drosophila micromelanica. The sequence continues at coordinate 172,039 of SCDY01000014.1, read as the reverse complement.
ACATTTATTATCATACAATATTCCTAACATATTGTTTTTATATATTTAATTTGCAAGTAGTTGAAGTAGTTTTTATTAACAGGGTAAGCTTACACAAATAATGTGTAAACAGTTGCCTGGATTTATTTTCATATTATTGTGTTTTGAGTTTGAGTTTCAAAATAAGTAAAAATGTATTAAGAAATTCATTTTAAATTATTTTGATAACCTAATTTATTTGAATTATGCACATCTTCTTTTGATTTAATGATTATGATTATAAATAGCAAATTGCGATATGGATATGAAAAAAATGTTTGTTAAAATCCACTTAAAATAATTTATTTTCCATAAAAAATTATTATTATTATTAATAAATACAAACTGTTCTTACTGTCTTAGCCACATAACTAAATTTTCAAATAACAATTAGTTTACTGAACATCTCTTAATTGTGTCCTTAAATTAACTTTCTTATAAAGTTTTCTTAAAATAAAATACTATATATATGTATACTACTATATATGTTAACTCATAATTAATTCGTCTTTATTAGCTTGCCAGCTTTTTTGCACAAACTAATCTAAAATTTGTATTTCTCTCTCTATTGCAGGTAAGCTCGATTATATTTGTATTAAAATACATCACCAAATACAATCATAAGTAAGTATAGAATAGAGCTATCTTATCAATTTATTGCATACGGTTTCAATTCGCTCTAATCGTTTTCACCATAAATTATGGCCATAATACGAAAGCAAGCCGAAAAGTAGGGGCTACAAAAAAAGAGAGAAAAAAATAATGAAAGTCCATAATCGGATTTGTGAGTGCCGACCGAGAGCGCCAGCGGGACATCTCTATTCGGATTTTGCTTCGGCCGAGAGTTCAAGCCAATGCACGAGTCCTGGCACGCAGCAGGAGTTCAACGGGTGGTCCGAATGGTTCAACACTTCCTCGACCCCAAAATCGGTTGGCGAACACCCGTTAAAAACTGAAGCAGATGTTTTTGCTCTTGTGTTTGATTTGAGTTTTCTTTTTTTTTTTTTAAACCATCTATCTTTTTTTTCTTCTATTTATTGTGTGTGTGTGTGCTCTTAATAACATTATTTGTTGTTAATTAGTGCAAAACAGAAATTGTCGAAGCGTTTGGCTTTAGTGCTTAGTCCTGTCTTTGAAGTCCTTTCGCTGATTTTTTTCCAAGCATTTTGAATTCGTTTTGGCTCATTTCATTTGCAATTTATGAGTCCTTTCGGGCAGACAACACGCATATAGGCACACCTTGCGTACGGCTCGGACTTGTGGCTGTCATAATGCATCGAAAAGAAACTGCCAGGACAAATGTCCTTTCATGAGTACGTGCTCTCAGCCACACAGCGGTGCCATCCTGCGGCGTTCGCATTGTCCACAATGCAGTTTTACGACCTACCGAACAGCCTGCGCGTTTGTCCATTGTCCCGTTTAGCGCTGAGATTGCCATAGTCCTTGTTCCCCATTCACTTGGCAGGAGCCTTGAACATTTGCACTACTTGGATGCAAAGTTGCTGTTTTCTTCTTCTTGCTTTCTTTTTTTTATTTTTATTTTATAGCCATTTGTTGACATTTACGATGCAATTTTCGAAAAGTCCTTAAATCAACAGCCCTTGGGTCAATACTTTCGCCTTTACAGTCCCCCTCCCTTCGCCAGCGCCCAGCGTGGCTTGACCCAGTTTGATTAGCCTCGATTTTTCTGTTTAGACCGCAAATTGCTTAGGTATGTTGCATAGTATTTAATCTTTCGTGTTGGTTGATTTATGGCTAAAATCCTTGTGGGTGGGCTAGTACTAAGCTAAGGCTGGATTTGAATATATCAGTCCTTAATTTCAAATAAAATGCTTTTTAAAACCTCATACATAATAGCAACCATGATTTTCAACTTGTCTCACAAATGTTTTAGATTGAAGAGCATAGAATTATAACCCCCTATAAAAGCATATAAAGAACTGAATTTTAAATATTTTCTTTTGATAAGCATTATTTATTAAAGTTTAAAATTTGTATTCTTTTTAACTTTTTTACATAAACCTTTTCTGTACTAAGTATATTTAGTTTAATTCGTTTTTGTGCAGCGTTCTTATATTTTATTTTCTTAAAAGCTTATAATTGTTCATTATATTAATATTTATGTAAAATATAATTTTAAAAAATTTTTGTAAATAGTAAATCCGGTCGAACACAATTATTTCTTAGATATTTTGAATTAAACTGAAAAATTGACATATTTGTGTAAAGTAAAATTTAATCAAAAACTGGATAAGTTTTGCCAAAAAGAGTATTATTATTATTTATTTATTATTTTTTATTTATCTGCTTTATAATCTGTATATTTATGATTTTCTAACTTAAATTTTGAAAGTTTTAATAGATCTTATACAATTCTAACAGCTTAAAATGACTTTTTGAATTCGATATTAGAGACTATTGTAGTTTAGGTAATTAACCATATCCAAATAACTTTTCCTTTTAAAATACCGTACAACTCTGTGATCCGCCCAAAACAACAACATTAATTGCCTGCGGTTGTATTTTTAAGCCATCTCAAAGCCTTTTTGGCCGCATTTCTTTCATTTATAGGCCCAGGCAGTGCGCCAAGTTAATTGAAAACTTTGTGCGGCAACTTTACAGGGCTTACAGTTTGCATTCGTAAATATTTGCATGCTTCTTCTTCTTGTTCCTTTGCGAGGCAACTGTAAACCATATAGGAGTGCTCTTATGAGCCATAAATAGGGGGTTGCGAATGAGATTTAAAATTTATGACAGGCGCCACTTGAGCGCGGAATTGTTAAGCACAGAAATTAAGATTCATTAACGGGGTCGAGGAGAGGCCGCGAGGACCCTCAACAATGCTCGTCCTTTGAACATAAATCAAAAGTTTCGCAAAACTAACAAAATTCTGGTACGCAGATAACATGAAATTGAGACCAGGTCGAGAGGATAGCATTCCAGACGGAACAACTTATATTCCCGGTCTGTTGCCTTTCATTTCTGCCGTGGCAACTGTTTATTTAAAGATGTTTTCGCTGGCGCATTTATTATCCTTGTTGCGCATTAAATGAGTTTTAATTTGAAACGTAGTTGATACTCATTTATTTTTGTGTTTTGTGCGCATCAAGTCAACGATGAAGGTAAATGGTAGGCACAGAACTCACATTGTTATACCCTGTATCCTGATGAAAAGGGGTGTAACTCGTTTGTGTGATATTATGTAACAAACAGAAAGAGGTATAAAGATTAAAAAAAAAAAAAACAATTTCTCATTTCTTCACATTTAATCATAATTTAATCTAAACCTAAAAAAAAAAAAACATTTTATATTCCAGTATATTTCTGGATTTAAAAGAGCTAGAAATTAATTTACACTTTTTGATTAAAATTCATATTAAATATTTTGCTTAATAACAACTTCCATATAGATAAAAAAAAAATGATTAACAAAAATTAATTATTCAAATTATAATCAAATTAAAGATTTTTTTTTAAATATATAAATATATGTTAAAAATTGGACTGTTTCTAAGAAAATGTATTATGACTATTTTTGTTTCAGGGTATCATCTAGTCGGTCACATTCGACTAGAGCACCATGTTATATATATAATATTTTTTGCTTTTGTTGTAATTGAGCAGCGTAATTTACTGAAATCGCGTTCTAAAGGTGCGTTGTCCTGTAAATGAACAGCAGCCGCAGCAGCCAAGGATGCCAAAAAGGATGCTAAAGGATGCTGCGCTCGGTTTTTTTCAATTAAGGTTGACATGTGTCTGCTCCTTCGTCTTCGCCTACCTCCCGAATTTGTATCCTTGCGACAAGTCAAGCTGAAAATTGCGCATTTGAGCTATGTCGGTTTTCGGTAAGGGGCGAAAATTGATAACAGTAAAAAATTGGAAGGGGTTGCAACTTGCGACAATCCCAGCTTTCGCCTAACAGGATTACACTTACCCAATCGCGTATCCTGGCACTTGCATCTTAAATGTCTAGGCATGGAACTTGCCTGAAGTCCTGCGTCACTCTGGGTTTGGTTTCTTGATAGGCAGCTGCCTGGTTTGATTGAATTTGATGTGCGAGGGGGCGATCAATCAATTTGATGCTCTGCTGCTTGTTTTAATTGAGAAATTCCTGGCATTAGAGCGCTGCCAAACCAAGTTCTCTTGGTGAAACTTTCTATTGTAGCTAAAACACGGCTGATTACACTGTGCTTTGTGTTGCAAGCGGGACAACGACTTTAAGGCCTAACGATGGTGGAAACTTCTTGATTCAATCAATTCGTATTAAATACTTTAAATAAAGTTGAAAATGTATGTTTTGGATCTTACCCATTTTACCTTTTCCAAAACGCGTTTGATTACGCTGGAAAAGTATACAACATTTTATGCTTTAAATGGGAAAAAAGTTTTTAAATCCTCTTGATACTACAAATTTCATAGTGGTAAATCATATTTTTTCTTTATTTTAAAGAAGTTTTATGTTTGGTGAAACTTTTTTGAATATGTTTAAGAATAGGAAACTTTAAGAAAGGTCTTTTTTAGGTTTGTAAAAAGTTTCTGGTACCAAACAAAAATTTAAGAAAGAAAATTGTTTCATTTGACTAACAGAAATATACATCATATTTATTATAAAGAGTTTAACAAAATATTGTTTTTATAGAATATGAAAATCAGTTTATAAGAAAAACCTTTTGTTCCATTTGAACTTTTGTCAATATTTGTTAATCTAATATTTTGCTAAATTTAATACAAATGAAATACTGCTAAAATATAAGAGGGGAATATCTGGAGATTTATTCATTAATATTTTCCATTTGACAGACACGTCTACATAAACCGTTAATCGAAAGGATAACACTTTCTACAGCTGCTGGTAGCCGGCAAACCGCTAACAAACCCGATCCAATCTAAGACAGCCCACATATAACTGTAACTGTTGCTGCTCCCTGCTGCAGTCCATCAGTCCATCAATCAATCGATATTTTCAATTACACTTCAATTGCAGTGGGTAATCCTTGCACTTCATGCAGGAGGCGCTCTAACAAATATTGAATATGACTTATTGGACTTTTGACAGCTGTCAAACCAGAGTTATATATATATAGAGAAGACACACTTGCAACGATATTCCTTTCGTGCGTGCCATTAGCATGACAAAAAGCCATGTCCTGTGTGTTATCCTTTAGCCACCACCGGGCAAGGACAACGGGCACTGGGACAGCTGTCTTAAGAAATTTTGATGTGACACGTTTGTCAAATGTTTACACCTTTAACCCTTTGGTCGCCATTGTTTTTTTGGGCATCTGCATAGGGCCAAGGGTTACTGAATCGGGCTCAGAATCAGAAACAGAATCAGCATCAGAATCAGCATCAGAAACAGGATCAGCAATTGTCGCCGAATTGTTGGCAACGTTTTGTTAATTTTATGTTTAATTAGTGGCATTTGTTTGGATTTGTTGGGCTTAGCGGCCCATAAACGAGCACGGAAAATCAAAGAGACTCCCTTCAAGGATTATTATCTAGTTTTGATTTCATTGTCTCGGGCTCTCTTCTTTTTTTCTGGCCGAGTTGTTTCCCTTATAATGTGAATTCATTTATTATTTTTGCAAGTGAGATTATTTTATAAGCTAAATATTGCCAAAAAGAAAAATAAAATAAATACCAATAACAAAAATGTATTTTCAAACTTATATATTACTCAATTATACGAAAACATACCGAAGACATTTTCGTTATTTTGAATATGGTATCTAAAATTTTTAAGCAATATATATTTATTTGCACGTAAGATCTAAATAAAATATTATATGTGCCCAAATTTGGTCTTCAAAATTTATAAAAGTTTTTAATTGATTCATTTTAATTATTTCATATTCTATATTCGTACAAATATATATTCATTCTAAATGAATATTATATGTATTATATAATTCAATGAATGTTAAATATAAATAAATGATTGAAAATTGCCTTAAAATCGGAAATAATATGAAATATGAATATATCATTGAATACATTTAAAAATTGCCTTAAAATCGCAACTAAAATATACAAAATAAAACTATAAATTTTTTTATACTGTGTATAAAAGATATGAAATCCAATGAAATATAGACATCATAATTATTACTCAAATTTCTGCTTTCATGTTTTTCCACTACCAAGCCAAGCAAAATAACGTTATTACGCCTGTCAACGACTACAGCAACAAACCCAAGCCAAAAACCCAAAAGCCGAGAAACCGAAACCCAACTCAAATCATTCATCAAAATTATGTCAAATCATGCAAGCGGCTGCTAAAAAAAAATTGTAATTCCGCAGAAGGCAAAAAAAAAAAATTGAAAACGGAAAATGCTAATGAAAATCAATGCAAAAGTGCACTAAAATTATTTCAGACTGCGAGAAACCGCTAAGATTAGAAATGCCACGGAGCTGTCCAGGGCGCAGGCGCAGCAGCTGCCACATGAAGCTGTCATGTTTTGGGCAAACACACACGCACACACAAACAGGCAGGACCTGGCCAGAGTTTGACTGACAAACAGACAACAATTACAATTTTTCCTGCAGCGTCATCTCGTGTCTTGTCTCAAGGCTCATCATATTTTCCTGCGGCTGCCTTCAGCTGATTTGCATTTTTAATCTCATAAGGATGCTGTCTTATGCCCAGGCATTGTCCTTGCCATGTTCAGCCTTGTGGTTGGCTGCAGCCAGCTGAATGAAAAAAAAGAAATCACATCTTTGATGTTCCTGTCTGATGTTTGCGCAAGAAAAAAAACATTTTTAAGAAATTGAAAAAAGTGTGTACCCTGGTTTTGTGATCTACATATGTTTAATCCTGGATTTGTAACACGTCAGCCTGAGTCGCTCGCCTGTGTAATCGTCTATCTCCTGCCCCGTCTGTCTGTTCCGCTTGAATAATTACTCTAATTAAAAGTCCTTCGATTTCAGCTTTAGCTTTCATTTTGTCTGATCTTTGTTGGGCTCTGCATACGGTTTTTCAATATTATGATCAATTCTATAGCAAAAGTCGCTGTAGATTTTTATCTGTGAGATCTTTAATGAACTGGGAATGAGTCGATGGATTTTGACTTGGGAATAATCTGAAAATTATTTTAGCCGAATTTAATTATTTCTTGCATAATTATATTGACAGCGTCTGTTTGCATTTTGTATAGGGAGAGACCTGAAATAAAACATTTTTCTTACTTACTAATAAAATAACGAATGGACTTTAGATCTCATGCAAAAAGATTTGTATTCAACTTTAGATTTTTTATATAAAGAAATTCAGACGTGAAACTCATAGATTAATATTTCTTATCCCCTATATCTTTCAATTAAAAAACATTTATTTGTAAATATTTCTTCAATGTAAAAAAACATAAAAATACAATTGATAATATTGATTGATATATATAGTAAAATATGTAATAATAAAATATATAATAATATAATTTATTAAATACAAAGCTTAAAATTAGTTGCAACAGTTATAGTATACCAAAATTTTTTTACCGTTTCGTTAATTTTTCTGATCAAATATATGTGGTTTTTTGGGGTTCACCTTTATCTTAATGTTTCGAATGCTTGACTGAACTTTAAACAGTTTGTGTGATTGTTGCGCCCATATCTGATGCGATTGGGGTACTGTTGCCCTGTCATACGAGACAATTGCCGCCGTAATCGATCTGTTTTTGTCCCTCAGGCTAGCCAATTGTCCAAGCACTTATGAGAAATAAATCATAGAAAAGTGAAAAACTGAATGAGTTCAATGCCAAGACGACAACAAGAGAAATTATATAAAAGTAATTTCCTAGATGAGAGCACATTGATAAAGAACACTAAAAAAATGAGAAAGAAAAAATAGATAAAACTGTAAACGATCTTGAAAGAACTGTACCGTAAAGAAAACGTCTCCCCTCTGACCATTGTCATTTTGTGATGTCATCAAAACTCAATCAATTTGCGGTTGAGCAAAGTTGAAACCATTTTTATTTTTTGATGCCTGCTATGATTTATTTGTATCGGTTCAGTGGTTCAGCGGTGCAGTGGCATGATGCTTGTTGCACTTAAGTGCAACATTCAGTTGCATGTCCTTGCCACAGGACACCAAAGTCAGATCATTAATCATGCCCGTAGGAAGCTGCTGCTGCTAATGAATGCAATTTCTCCTTTCTAGTTTTTGCAAGTAATGAATGGAGTGCTCGGCTTCGTTTAACATGAGGATAACACACACTAACCGCAATTTTTTTTTGTGCCGTTTGAAATCAATGGATCAACCATTAGTGTGGCAATCCTGGTCAATGAATTGAACTTGAGTTCACACTTTAGGCGAGTTGACAACACATTCGCAATCATTAATCATTCATCGTGTCTCATTAGTGTGCCACATTTTTGGGTAATTCTTGTAATATTCAACTGAGATTTTGAGTTGAAATATGTAAAAATTTATGTGGGAAAGTGGAGCAAATAGATGTAGACTTGTAGCAGATTATTAATTAGCTTATTTTTTATTAAAAAACTTTATCTGCAGTCACCTCTGAAGGATCTGAAAAATTATTTCTTTGTTATGCATTAATATGCAAACTTGCATTATTTTTATAATAGCTCAGAAAATGAAATGTGCAATGTTCGTGTTGTTGTCCGCCTGTCCGTACGAATGAATTTTTTGTTGGCGTCTATTAAAGTTAGAGACTTGAAAATTTGGACTTTACTCAATTAATCAAAATACTTTTAATTTGTTGTAAACTAAATCGATTTATATGCTTGAGTGCATTTTTGTAACCTTTTAATCTATATATTAAATCAGCATTTAAAATGTATGCATTATTCAAAATAAACTTTGGTAAATTTAAAAAACGAAACGAGCGAAAATGTTAACGTTTCTGAGATCCAAAGCTCCCATATTTCAAACTCCCATAACTTTGGCAAAACTGAATCGAATTTCATTTTGAATCTGCATTTTTTATGTGCACTAGCGAACGAGTATTAGGCTGTCAGTTACACCCGGCTGCAACTTTTTACTTGCCATAAGTTTTTTAAGACAAAACCAATTTTAAATATATTTTAGAATTTTATTTTTATACAATTAATATTATGTTTATATTATTTTATTTAATTTGTTTTGGATTATTATTTTTGTATAACTATTATTATGTTATATTATTATCATTATTTGTATATTTTTATATTTGTTAGCTTCAGCAACAGTTCTTGCATATTTTTGTATTTTTGGTCCACCCTTTCCTGTATTTTGACCTGTTTATGCATTTATGTAAATATAACCTCAAATTATGAAAACTCCCAGTCTCTTTTCTGGTTGCTTGTAAATCTGAACTCTGCGGGGCGTATCATATAAAATCGAATGGGTGGGGCACTCAAAATTTGTCCGGGGCCTTAAATGCAAAACTGTTCACAAAAGCCGCAGGCAGGTCCCCATTTCCATATATATAGAACACATACATATATAAATATGTATATGGTTTACTTCTCGATGCCGATGCCGCCAACTGTGCGAAGGGCACAATTATTAGCACTTAAGCGACACATTTGGTGCCTACAACAGCAACGTGTATCCTTGCCACATCCACATCCTTAGGCATTTGCTACCGGCTGGGACAACCCTTAAAGGCAGCCGGTACAAGTGTCGATGACACTTGGAGGGATTTTCGTGCCGCTTACCGCAGGATACCCAAGGATACGCTGCAACGCTGCATGACAGTGTTTTTTTTTTTTTGGTGCGTGTGTGAGTGTGTGTCAGGTAAAGGGTTAAGGCGCGCCTCCCCGGGGCACGTCCTGGCAAACACTTAAGCCAAAGTTAAACGCTTCGAGTGTCGTATTTTTGTTTTTGTTTGCATGTTGCGACGTGCTCCGCTTTTTATTTTTCGTCAATTTTTTGTGTTTCATACCCTATTTTTATAAAGAAGAGGGTCCCATAAACTATATATTTCTTGATCATCCCGATGAGCTTCTAGCATTTTCTCAGAGCTTTACATTTTTTATATAATTTTAAAAAGAGTGTAAATTTTGAAAGTTGATAAGATTGTATTCAGTTAGGTTTTATGGGCATATTTTGCAAATTATTTAAGCTGGAAAAACTAATAGTAGTAGTACAAATTAAAATTTTTTGATTCATATTTATGAATGTGAGTGTAATTTTTAGAATCCGCATTTATATTTAACAATCGAATATAAAACGCAAAAATGTATTTATTTAACTCTAAATTTTTTCATAATGTTCTGTGACTACAGGGTATCGGCTAGTCGCTCTCATCTCTATGGCCATCTTACTTGTTTGTTCTTGTAGGCACTTTTGCGTTCCAGCACACAGCAGTTGTCCTTGCTCCTTGCATTTCGCTTCAATTCGGGCTGCCCAAACCCAAATCAATAGTAAATTTCGAAAACTTTGCTTTAATTCGCTTAAATTGCCAGCAGGACTTGGCAGGACGTGCATGGGCCTTTGTGCGCGAAATCCTTAAAGGATTGCCTGCCTGCCTACTCTCCCCCTCCTCCAGCTTGCCTCTCAGTCAATTGTTTTGGGCCGACTGTTGTCACAGCTAAAGCGCTTTAATTTTGATTGCATTCGATTTGTTGTTGTTGCTGTTTTATTTTCATTTGTTCTTCCTCTTCGATTCAGTTTGCTGCGTTGTTTGCACAACTCTTTGACAAATTCGCAGCCTTGTTCCGGAGCCCAGGGCATCCTTTTTCTTTTTGCCAACTTCTTTCGGCATCCTTTGGCAATTTTATGCAGCGCAAGGATTAACTATTTAGGCATTTTGTGTGCTCGGCTGTGTCACGAAAGTAGCCTAGATCCAGATTCCAGTTCCCTAAATTTCTCAGTTTGTTCTTGTGTTTTTCTTGTTGTGGGATTTCATTTTGTTTGCATTGGGCTCTCTCTGTGTGTGAACAGTTTGCGAGTTGTTTGTAACAGTTATTATAGGATTTTGGCCAGGCAAAGTGGGGTCTTATATTTATATGCGAGAAACGGAGAGTTATTCCAGTTATTAACAATACATTGAGCACGGGATTTGTTGAAAAAAAACCATTAAATGTCATATAATTCTATTAAAATTAGTTATTATTTATAGCCATGGTAACTAAATAAATCCATCATCAATATTATTAATATAGATTGTATTATAGGGAGAAAAGGTCGTTTAATATATCTACTTTAAAATGAAAAAAGTATTAAAAATTAATCGGAGTATTTATTTGCTCTTTATTATTATATAAATACTTTTTCAATACAACTAATATACAATAATAATAAATAATGAATAAATATGCTGAAAGTGAAAAATTGAATTAAATATCCTATTTTTACTTGTGAAATAATAAATTTAAGCTTTATAGAAGCTTTGTAACCTATACCAATACCAATCTATATATATACGAATATGTCAAAATTAAACTAAAACTTAAAAATTAAAAGGTAACAAAAATTAAATTACAATCTTAAATTTCTCAATAAAAATCAATTTTTTTTTATAAATCAAATAAAAAATGTTTAGTTTAATTAAAATAAATATTAATTTTCAGGACATGTTTTAAAGATACAAAATATTTGGAGAAATGATATTTAACAAGCCATGGCATATCAGTCATTAATTCTAGTTGCTCCTTTAATCCTCACGCAATGCTCAACCCGATGGGTTTGGTTTTTTGCGCTTTGGTTTTCGCCTGGTTTGGGCGTACTTTGTTTCGACTGGCTGACATTGACAGAATGTCAGTCTGAGGATTTATTGCCGCCTACCTGATGTTGTAGCGCATCAGGCAACTGTCATTCATTGACTTGGTTTTTCTTATTGTTTTGTATTTGTTTTGTTGTTTTTTTTTGTGCCAACTTCGATTTGGCTGGAAATTCCCGTGCGCTACGCTGTTGGCCATTTTTCGGCCTGTTGTTGATCCTTGGGCTATGAAATCCCTTTAAGCATTGCTTTCGCAAGTAATTAGTTGGCTGTCAGCGTTGGTTTTTGGTTTGTGCCACTGCCTAAAAGGATTTGCCATTTAACGTGTCACAATGAGGCCAACACCTGCGCAAACACATGGCTGTCGACCCCTTGATCCTGCAGATCCTGCAGATAGACAGCGTGCATTTGCGCGCGCCTACTCAACCAACGCCTGCGGCAATCTATCAGCCAGGACAACAGTTTCTTGGGAAATGTGTTGCAACCTACTTTGATGAAATGTTGTCGTCGACCCACAATGAGAAATTGCATGTGCCGCTTGTTTGCGCATCATTTCATGTGTCCTGCTGCCAGTGCTGCCAGTTGTGGCTTTTTTCCCGTCAAATTGGAAATCAGAATTCCAAATCAGCGAGTTTTATACATCAATATTTTAAAAAGAGCTGAATCTAAAACTTTTCCTATAATATATCAATAGTAATTTATTGACTGAGTTTGGCTTTAGAATTATTTTTATTAAATTAATTATATAAAAGGGGTCATTTTTGAAAATTTAATTTTAAGTGATTCCGTTCAGACTTTATTTATAAATTACATATAGACATGGACAAATGTTGCTTTATTTGCAGGTTTTTGTAATATTTTTTATTATAATGAAGCAGTACATTTTTCAAAACAGATTAAATAAAAACAAAACTTTATATTTTTATTTTCATAATTTATCCTTCTCGAATTAGCTTTAGTTTATTAAAATCTGTCAGCACTGGCTGCATCCTGGCACAAAACCAGGCTTCACATTAAAAGGATAACAGCAGCAGACAGTCAACATCAGCAGCAGCAGCAGCCACTAAATGGGTTTTGCTTTACATTGATGGGCGCTGCAGTGTGTTCTGATTGTCCTGCATATCCTGAATGTCCTGCTTGCATTGTGTGTAAAAAAGTGGGTCGGCGGTTTGTTTTCGCAAAAGCTGTCGCAGCCCATTGAATGCAACTGACAATGACAACAGCTCCTTGGCTCAACTCATCTCAGCTCCTGTCACATCCTGACGTCAGGACAAATTAGCTTAAATGAGTGGGGTTTTATTCTCTTTCTGCAAACACCCTCAATTTTTAAGGCGTAGTGTTTTCAATTTGATTTACGAGTTTACTAGAAATATCTTTAAGAATATCACAGCTGTTGCCTGCCGATGATTTGATATATAACGATAACAATTCGTTCTGATAATCGATCTTCTCATATATATAAAACGAACCGTAACAATTCGGCAATTAAAATTTTTATTAGGTGTGACAAATGATAAGGTCTTAGAATGGAATGTGTAGCACAAAAGATAAGCAAATATAATTTTTAAAGCGAGTTTTAACTAGATTTTGTATTGATAAAAATAAAACTGTGTTCAATAAAGACAGAATGATTAAAATTATTAATTAACAAAAAGTATAATCTAAAATTGATCAAATGTCTAAAATTGATTAACGAAAGAGCATATTAAAAAGAAATGTGGTCAAAAAGTAATTCATCGTGAAACAATACAGTCAGTGTAGCGCTTACGAATAACAGCACAAAAGTGGAGTGAATAAGAAATATATATGTTCTTAAGAAATATAGAAAATGCTAATATATCAGTTCAATTGTTTATTTTTGTATATTAAATGTATTTAGAAATATAGAAAATGCTAAAATATATGTTCCATATTTTATTTTTGTATATTATTTAAGATTTTTTTTGCCTTCGATTTCCTATTTACCGTCACCAACAATAGTAAATTTAAAAACTTGCGATATACATGTATCGATTTTAACGGAAGTAAAATGATCGATTGTCGATTATAGTTTTACGATATTTTGAAGTACTATATTCTTACATAAAATCCATTTGTCAGGCAAAAGCTTCAAAAAGCTGCTGAAGACGCCAAAAAGAACGCAAACTGATGTTCAATTTTACCTCGATAATTTTTGGTTCGATATACAACTTTTTGGTTCGATGTAAAAAACATCGATTATTATTTCGAATAAACAGCACCACTCTAAAGCCTTTGATATTAAATGTATTTTCTTTGATTATTCAGAAAAAGCTGAAATCAATTATTTTTTAAACAAAAAATATATTTTTTGTATCGGTTTTAAGTTAACTAACATAAGAAAACCTTTATATTTCAGTTATATAGCCTATTTTATGTATTTAAATAGGTTAAAAAAAATGAATATTTAAATTTTGTACATTTGAATAGTTAATCATTCTTCATTTGTATTATTTCTCATTTACTGCTGCAGTAGCATGTAATTTCCATATTAAAACAGGGTTTGTCTTTTGGCTACCTTGGCCCAATTATGCCAAGGAGATGTCTTAATTTTTACAATGGCCATCAAAGTAGTTCTACGTGATTTGAGTTAATTTCCTTGGAGGCAATGTATAATTGGCAACTGCCAAGCAATTTGCTGCAGTTGCTGCCAAGGACAATGACCGACTGAGCCTTCTAGATATGCATGTAAATGTAGAAGTGTGTATGAGTGTGTGAATAGTTGGGCATATGCATGCACATTTTGCACGCTGCTGTCTGGCTGGTTGGCCATTAAGTTGCGGCACATGTCCTGGCCAACAGTACGAGCCGGCAGTCTATGGCCTGCTGTGGCATGCTTTGCGTGTCGAATGCTGGCAACTAACGTGGCTGCTGCCGCCGCCTACCGTTCGGCTGGCTGCACCGCAGCACCGCTCACCCCGCTACCCCCGCTGTCCCGCAGCGCGAGACACGGACACGCGTCATATTTTAATTATGACAGCCGGCCAGGGCTCTGTCGAGCGGTCAGTAAGTCAGTCGAGCAACCCCTTAGCTGTTGTAATGACCAAAATAGGCAACAGGAACAGGAAACAGGATATGCCACACGGACATCGAAACGGAGGCAGTCGCAGCAGCCCCGGAACTCTCACCTTTGTTGACAGATTAGTGGCAATCGCTGTGCAACATAAACTTGACATTTTTATTTGACACTTTGATTGTTCTAAGCTTGTCATAATTTTTGATACGCTCTCCGGTCTCGATTCAATGGGCTAAAGCCCACATCTATATAGCACAGGCACGTAGCAGCCGCATTTGTTTTAGATTTTATATACCCTGTAAAAGTGGGTAAAAAATATTGTACGAAATTGTGTGGAAATTTTGATCTGCATATGCGTTAAAACGAGTTTGTCACAGTATGTTAAAAACGTTAAAAATCAATTCATTATATTAGGAAATGATATATATAATTATTTTTTTTTTAATTTGTTGCAAATCTTTCAATTTAATATTTTTTAGTTATTTATTTATTTTTTTTTTTGTGTAGTAATAAACAAATTATATAAATTATAAATAATAAAAATTAATATAAACTATAAATCAGATTTAATTCTGTAATGAATAGTTTTGTTTTACTATCTCCTGGAACAATCAAATTAAATTAGTCGGAATCTAGATTGTTCATGGTATAATAAAATTGAAAAATATACGCTTACATTTATACTATAGAAAAAATACGTAAATGTTGAAGATATTTTCAGTAAAGCAGGTGTTGCAAATAAATAAAATAAACATATATAATTTTGTAATATACAATTTTGGGGCAATATTTAATTAATCATAACAGTTGAAAAAATTAAATTTTAATATTTATTAATATTGATATTAAAAAAAACGCGACAAATTCAATTTTTTAGATCTAATATGCGAGGATATCTACTAGTCCTACACACCAATACTAGCTCATATATCCTGCATATTTTTGCATAGTTCGCCACGTTCTTTGTGCTCGCTAAACAAACTCGAACTAATGAATGCATTTTCCTTTTACTGGAACAGCGGCAGGGTGCGCAAATTTGCCAATTATGCGGGCAATGCAGAAAATGGAAAAAAATTAATGGAAATGGGGAAGAAAAAAATTAATAATAAAAAGTCAAGGTGCAACAAAAATAGCGCGGCACTTGACGCACGAGCCCTGCCACAATACAGCAGGGGGGTGGGGGGCGCAATTCGAGTGCACATGGCCAAGCAGCGGGCAGTCTGTGTGTCCGAGTGTGTGTGCGTGTGTATGTGTGTGTGTGTGTGTCGCGTGTTCACTTTAATTTCATTACGCTGCACTCTGCTCATTACAGCTCGCATTTTAATGAACTCGAGCCCCTGTACCCCGGCCTGTATCCTGTGGCAGGATTTTTTTGCGCGCAGCACGAAGCGCAGGCGCAGACAGCTTAAATGGACGTGCGCTAAGTGCACGTTTTTAGGGTTGCAACACGGTTGCACCCCTCGCACAACGCTTGACCAACGGTCAACTGCCAAAAAAAATCCAGCGTCAAATGTTTATACACTGTTCTCACCGCTAGAAAGAGTATATTGGATTTGTGTCATGTTCTTCTTTTCCAATTGAATATTTCATTTCATTTTAATTAAATTAATGTATTTTTATACAGTCAAAGCTCAATAATTCAATGTAAATAAAACCTGATAACTCTTTTCTTAGTTTGGAAAAGTAAAATTTCAAGCAGTCAGAATAACTTAGCAGAGAAATCTGGACTATTTTTGCCCACAACCAAAAAATTGGCTTAAGTTTTATGTAATTTTGTCTATATTTAGTTTGCAAATTATGAACAAATGTTAGACATTTTTTTGCTGCTTTTTGAATTATTTATTTATATTAATATAGCTTAAAATTTAATTCTAGAATGCTTCCCATATTTTTCGAAATATCTTACCGATTGTAGCTCTAAGCTTCTATATATTATATCATATGTCTATAATACATATCTAAATTTAGTTACCTAATACTAATAATCAAGATTCAGCTGATTACTTGCTAAATATATTCTCGCCATTTTTTTTTTTTAGTTTGCATGACAAATCAAACAAATCTGCATTCACTTCAGTTTTGTAGCCTAAGTCACAATTTCTATCAACCAAATTATGGGTAAACTTCTTTAAAGATTTATTTCATTTCTGTCTCCCCAGTTAGCTTTAACTACCAGTTTAGCAGTGTATTGTGCAGTTGGTTGCAGCCGACATCAAAGTGTTTTACTTGTTTATTTTTATTGCTGCTGTTTTTGTTGTTGCTGCTGCATTCGACTTTTAAAGCTTTCAATTTGAGCTGCTGCCACCGAACCCTGTATTTTGTAATACCTGTAATGTTTAGCCAAGGCTCTGAAGCAGGGGTTGGAGTTTGACTCGGGCATTTACCGTTTGCTACCCCAGTTTGGATGATGTCTCAACTGACCGTTAAGTGTTGGTCGCAACGGCGGCTGCATTTAATGGTTATCAAGCTTAATGACATTTGTCAATCTGTTCATTTGTCAGTTTTTGGTGTGTTCAAAAAATTATATGATCCGGAATTGAGAACATTACAAGTGCTAAAATAAGAGCGTTGGAAACTATTTTACTATTATTAGTTATCGTTAGGTGTCGTATATCTATATACTTATTTTAGATTTTGTTATTTGTTTAATAACCCAAAGTTAACATGAGTTACTAGATATTTTTTATAATTTGCTTTTTTTTTTTTAATTTGTTGTTGGTGCAACAAAAAGCATTCAGGATACCCTTTTATTTGTCTATATCTATTCAACTGTTTTTAGCATTTTGCTTTAATAGTAGTTTTAATAGCTTAAAATTTCACAACAGCAGCAAAAACAATTTTTTAAGTTTTTGTTAATTTTCTCTAAATTTACGTTCCAGGCAAATTTAAATGTAAATGTTATTATATTTGAGATTGCAGATTATAAATAAATTTTTAGACAAATGTTTACTGCATTCTTAGGCAACATTTGTCTTGGGCAAAACAAATTTTGTTTGTAATGCTTCCTATAATTATTTTTTTTTATAATTCTAGCTTAAAATTTAATTCTACAATGCTTGCCGTATTATCGATTGAAGCTTATACTTCTATCTGTTATATCATACTATAGTCTACAGATGGTAAATTGCATAACAAATGGTAGGGTAGGTCATTTCTAAAGTATCCTGACTTGATCCTAAGCTATCCCATTGTCATATATTATCATATTTAAGCATAATCCATTGTACATGCATGAAATGCTATTATGATGATAACTATACACATCAAAACGCTGACACACACTCCTCATTTATGCTTTCCATATGTGTATATTTTGTGTCCCCCTCCCGTCGTAGTCCCCGCTCTATAAGCGAAGCATCAATTAGTTTGCATAACGCCTGTTTTAACTTTCCCATTTGACTACAGTTGACTACACCAGCAACATAAGCACGTGGTTCTGGATAGGGCTCGTCTATGAAGTTGTGGATGGGTCTCTATGGTCAGCGGCAGCTGTAATAACCAAAACATGAACTAACCCATGATATTTGGCAACTTTTTTCATCACTTTCAAACACACAGACACACACTCGCACACATTACAAAACATTGATGCGAGCTGAGGCGATGCTTTAATCCCAGCAGCTGTCGCTGTTCCACATTCGCGTAGCCAAAAAAAGCATGTAAGCATTCTCTAGTCGAGAGTGACCGTTTAGTTGATACCCTATAACCCAAATATATTTTACTATAGGTCAGAGAAGAATATTTTTTTTTTTTTAGTTTTTTTTTTTAATTGTAAATGTGAATCAAAATTTTGTATCTCTTTACTAAATTTAATATATTGAAGTAAACAAATAAAAAACAATAATTATCGATTTAGCGAAATGTAAATAAAAATTAAAAATATATATATTAATATATATATACAATGTATATATACAATGTATATATAATACGTTCCTTTTCTGACCATTTCAACATATATATTTAAACTCCTTTTGACCCAAGTTTCAATGAGTACAGGGTAAATAACCCACGTAAGCATCCACCCCGGTCCAAGCCCAAATTCACCCAAGCACACACTTTGAAGTAGGTGCTGTCTATGCAAACATGAATGGAAAATGGAAAAATGTGAAAATGGAACTGGACCTGGCGTATGCCAGGCCAACTTCGGATGCTGTTTGGACTTGTGCCGGCCGCTAAATGGCTTTCATTTCTTTTTTTTTTTTTGTTTAATTTCATAACATCTAGATATGAGCTTTGTATTGTTATCGGATGGTGGCCAGGAACTGGTCCACGTGGATGGATGCCCCGGGGGCATCTCTGGCTAAGCCAAAACGTGGGCTGCATTCGTAATGCGCTGGATAAGGCTAAGCAGACAGTTGGACAACCCCTTTTTTGACAGCTCTAATTCCAATTGCAACTCTCGCCCAACCCCTGCCACTAGACCGTACCCCACCCTCCTCGCAGCCCACTAATGAGCACACTTGAGCAAGTCGAGCGAATCCTGCAGTCAGTTGCATATTATTTGTTTTTTTTTTTTACAACGCTAATGAAGTGAGTCGCTTCGCGTCGCTCATGTCCTGCTGCAGGACATGCATTGTGCGTCCATCAGGCAAATCAAAAACTCGCTGACAACATCAGCTGCACTGAGAAATGTTTTTTGTTTTTGGTAAACTTTGAATACTCTTGCAGTTATAGTTTAGTTGAAATATTAATTATGTATTATACTTAAAAGTTTTATAATTATTTAATTGTAATAAAAAATTTCTTCTGTGATTTGTCTGTATGTATATAAAATTTATTGTAACTACCTATAATATAATATTATATTGTTGTTAATAATCCAAATAAAATTGCAGAAATGAATTTTCAAAACAATCTGCATCAACTGATATTTTGTAAAATTTAACAAAATTATATTTGATTTTTACCTAATAATTTAATTTAACAACATTATTATATTTAATTTCACTGTCATAAAGGTCGTGTCATATAGCTATCATGAATTTGGTTGAACGTTAATTTAAAAAAGCATACGAAATTTTCTTTAAATAAGAGCTTCATTTTAATATTTATATATCATATAATGATAACTGAAAACTATTCTTATACATTTAAAGATGAAATTCATGTACCCTCTGTAAGGGTTAGGGTATTGGTGTGTTGAATTCGCGCGGGGGTTGTCCAACAATGGGTTAACCCGTTTAGGCAGGCTTATCAGCAACCCAGAAATCTATTGTCCTGTTTGGTTAGCGGAGTACAGCTAACCGAACTAAAAGGACACTGCACGGAACCAACTGATGTTGGCATTTTAAAAATGTTTTTGCTGCATTTTTTAATGCCGTATAAATTTGATTGTTTAATTGTCCTTTTTTGTCGTGCTCCTTTTTTCGTCCAATTTCCATTTCAATTTCAATTATTTTAATTATGCCCTTGGGGTAGATCAAATTTTGTTTGCTGCCGCTAATATAATTAGTTAATTTTCAGCGATTTGTCTTTGAAAAGAGAAATAAAAAACCCACACACACAGACACACACACATACATAATTAGAATGCGCACAGGACACGCGTCACATGTCCTGCGCACGGTAGCGGGGTGGGGTGTTGGCTTCAAAATTCTTTTTTTATTCTCATATCGCATATCCTTATCGCTGGGGTTGCAGAGCCAATCAAATGTGTTAGCCTTGCGTAAAATCCTTGGCTGGCCGCAAGATTAATGTCGGCCATATCCGCATATGTTCCGATAACTTGACATTGAAATATGCCGCAAGATCCGAACAAGACGAACCCCCTACCCCCTTACCCTTGGCCCATTGATTGATTTGGCAAACAAATTTCGTGCGATCTTGAGGCAAAAATTTGCAGCGAACATTTTTCATTAAATTTCGCATTTCTTTTGAAAAAATTTGTTTGCAATTTACGTTGTTGATTTAGGTCGGAAGTTGGACCAAAAAATGTTCTTTGCTTTTCTGATCTATTGATAGAAATTTGCTATTTGGGTATAATTAATTACAGACGCTTTATAAAGGCGATTTATGTGGCGTATATATATAAATTTCTTAGTTTTTCTTTATTTCCAGCTAAATCATGATTTTTATTTCTCATTAGCTTATTCAACTGCAATGAGTCTCTTTTTAACATTTACCTTTCTCTTCTTATTTTTTGCAGGTAAGCGTGATTGCATCAACATTACTCAGATTTTAGTTGCGTTCATCGAATGACTAAGTATATATATACTATATAATTTATACATTTAGCGAATGCTAAATCGGTCTCTGATATCATTATTAAATGCTGACTCAAGGATGATAGTAATTTTTATAAAATGATGACTTATTTACACACAAAATACGCTAGTGGGATTAAAAATATGATAAAATATAGTAGGATTGATTATGATTAAAGGTTGTGTATTGCATTCAGAACTCCTTCAAATTAATATGAAAAATTACTATGCTCAAAATACCCTATAATATATAAAATAATGCTTAATAGGAAAAAAATTATTAAAATAGTTGTATTGGAAAAAAAACTACTAAGAATAAAAGCATAGAATTGGAAGTAAAAAACCTTGATATAATTAAAATAAAAGGAATAAAAAAAAATTCAAAAAATTCTATCGAAGAAATTGAATGCAATATTTAACTTTAAATTAGTTGCATACATCTCATTTCACATGTTGAACTTGTCCAAACTTTCTAGGGTATCTTTCAGTCAAGCATTGCTTAGCTCACGCATGTGGCCAACTCTTTTTTTTCACTTTCGATTTGTCATAGCAAATTGAACATGCCATAAAACTGCACTTACATAAATTTCAGCAAAAATTATCTGGTTTTTGACAGGCGCATCAAATGCCCTGGGAACAAGGCCGTACATCGATGTTAATCTCTGGTAATGCGATCATAAAACCGTCAAACGAAAAGGCACAACAACGCATAAAGTGTTGCAAAAAAAGAAGAAAATTTGTAACAAAATGTCAAAATGATTTTTATACTCAATATTAAATTTTGCACGCCATTTAAGAACCCCTTAGAAAGTCGCCTCGAAGTCCCAAAAGATTTGCAGTTACACCCCTTCAAGAAAACGAAGAAAGAAAATTATATGTAAAAAAAGAATTGCGAAACATTTTTATTTTATGTTCCCTATTTTTTCGGCGAAAAATAAAAATAATGTTAGCTCGACTTAGTTATTTCTAACATGAACTCTGACCTTGCGTGCAAAAGAAAAATTACTCGAGCGTGCGCCGAGAGGGCTGGACCTAACCGAACCGAACCCGGGGCAACTATACGACATCATCCCTAAAAAAATTTGAAATATTAATTACAAGTTACGTTTTAGAGAAATTTGTTAAGTGAAAGGTACAGCAGTGAGCTAACATATATTTCTTGTCTATATAACCCCAATAGATCAGTTTTCAATTGAATATTCATAAATGCAATTGGCTTAACTCAATTATCGACTGGCAATTGTGGTCGAAACTAATTATAGAACTGCCATATGATATGTCATCTGACGCATATTGCATAATTCTACAATTGCTGGCAGTCCACCCGTCACCTCCCCCTGCTCCAATTGCCAACCACAAATCCATCGACAATAATCTCAAATATTTTGTAACGCAACAATTGCTCTAAGTTATTTAAGTACCAGAAAGAAATAAACACAAATAAGCAGAATTTCCAACCTCACCCACTCTGCTGACCGACCCTGTGGCAATTTATAGGCCTCAACTGCCCGCCCTGCCAACCCCTCCCCCTTTGCATACACTCTGCATTTGCGTCAGCTCTGTTCTTGGACTTACGAATCTGTATAATTGCGCTGGCATATAGAAATGAATACATATAATTTAATTGTTTCATGAAAAAATGCTCGTCATAATAATTATATTTTCTTTTCGACTTGCCAGCGATTTTCATCGCCGGATCGTTGGGCGTCCTAAAAAGCCGCCAGCTAAAATAATCTAAAAGAAAATTACATTTAACCTTGTACGCTATAAGGTGCAGGGTATCACAAAGCTGGCATATAGGTTTCCATTTAGTTAAATAAATTAAAATTACATGAATCATGAATGCTGAAATTCGTTTTTCAGAGAATTATAAAATGTTGTCTATATTAACAAAAATCGTTGAATATTTTCTTTAAAAACTTTAAGATTCCAAAACTTCCTCCAATCTAAACCAGTTTATATAAATAATATAATTTTAGACTTGGCATTAAGTGTGATATTCAAATTTTAATAATTCTAGTAAAATAAAATTTTTTATCTAATATTATATATGTATATTATCTAAAATGTATATATATTTTTCTAAAACACATTAATTTTAAAATGAAATATACAGATTAATTTTTGGTTTTTTTTAGTAAGCTCTCCAAATAGCAAATCCGTAATCAATACTTTCCTAATTTACCACTTTCATATCATGCCAAAATCCTAAAAAATTTTCATGTCATATATTTTTGATTTTTTATTTTTCTAAGTGATTTTAATATGTGTAAATTCAATTTTTTTTTTTTTGATAATTTTTATGCAAGCGTATTTGAGCTTCGTGTTCCCCAGAGACAACTTCAATTCGAATTTTGTTGTAGGCTCTTTTTTAAATTAAATCCAATTCGACTGTTGGGCTCAACTTGCCTCCGGCTCCCCAGCAAACTGGGGCTCATGTTGGAGCTGTCACACACAGAAAGATAGGGATAAAGATGAGAGCGAAAAAGAGGGAGACAATCCACCTTTTTTTTGGGGGGGTTGGAGGGAGAGAGTTTTGTCGTAGTCGGTACTTAACATATTTGCATTGACAAGCAGACACATATACATAAATTTCAGCTGTACGGGAACAGTGGGACCGGGACTGGGACCCATTAAAATTATTGATTTTCTGCCGTCTGCAATTTTGCCCTTTGGCCACGCAATTGCCCCAGCCAGCGCTTCCCACACCCTTCCCCCTTTCCTTCTTTCCCCTGTGCAGCTTCTGCCTCTACACATTTCAATTAATCAACTCAATTTGCGTTTAAAGTGCAAAGTGCAGAAAAAGCGATATACGAAAGCAACGAACTAAGAGTTACCCTGTAGACTGTTTTCAGGTATTTTACTGTTGTTTGATTTCAATTTTCTTATATTTATATTTATTAAATACACACTTTAAAAAGGTCGACTTAAATTCTATCAAGCTATAAAATATAAGAAACCACATGTCACATATTTATATTGATGTAATACACTTTACATAGTTTGATTTAAATTCTATCTAGCTATATATATAAATATAAGAAACTGTTACAAATTCTGTGTTTGTAAAAAAATAACGAATTTTTTAGCTGTTTAGGATTTTACTAGATTTAACTTCCAAAAAATTCTTAAAGAAATTTGCAATTACTTTTTTTTTTTTTTAGCAGTAAACGGGAAAGAACTTTAGAGAATCTAAAATTAATGTAAATTTTAAATATGTTAAATATACAAGAGCCAGTTTTTTATAAAAAAAAGTTTTTATCGACTCTCATTTCTCTTAGGCTCTTTAGGCAAATTATAAATTAAATTGTTTACATTGTTAGCCCTTTGGCCTTAAAAAATGTATACATATTAAAAATTGTATTATGTTCTTTTTGCTAAATTTTATAGGGTATTGAAAAGTTGAATATGTAGGGGAACAGTGGAGGAAATCAACCATTTTCCGTTTCATTTCTGCGAATCCAGGGGCTTGGCTTGTCGCAATTCCCCGCGTCCCTTCGCCCAGTTGTAAACTCTAATAATTATGTCAAGTTGCATTGTTGCACATTCCAGAATCGCAACGCCTTGTCTTTGTTCGCCCTCTCTCTCTCTATCTCTATCTCTCTGTTTCTATCTTCTTGTATTGCCTTTCTCTTTCCCTTTTTGCTGTCCAATTTCATGGATTTTAAGTTTCTTTCTTCTTCTTCATGTTTCTTGAAGCGTTTCACGCTTCATTACAACAAATTGGCGAATAGTAGATGTCGGGCGTAATATTTTATGAATTTCTTAGGCCCGTCCAAAAAAAAGAAGAAACGAAGAAAATTGATTTTGCAATTTTCGCAAATTATGAATTATTAATTATGGCGAAACCCGAAAGGGTTAGCCCCGATCCCAGTTAAATCTAAGCGCATTTGCCCGTGAGAACTAATTCGCTTGTAATTGTCGAATTCGGGGTGAATACATGAGTATGAATATGAATGTACTTATGAATAGTGGAACTGACTTTTAATGCCAATGCAAATTATAAAATTATGAATACGAAATTAGCTATTTGAACCCATAAAACGAATCGAAACGAAACGAATGAGCCGAGATGAGTTTCTAGTGGACTTAGGCAATCAGTGCAGAAATACCCTGGAAATACGTTTTTTTTTTGCTTGAGCTGCAACCAAAAGGGTATATACAACGGTTGTGTAGAGTGGAGGTATTTTTATAAAAACACAGGGTAAAGCTGGTCTATACTTATATTCTTCTTAAAAACTAATATATAATATAGTCCCAGATTAGCACCAAAATCTCGTTAAATTTAAATTTATCTTTTAGTAACAATAAAACGAATTTTAACTAACTTTCTCATTTAGGTAGTAAGAATATCTCCTGGTTAATAGAATCTATTGTATATAGATTTCTAGAGTAAACATCTATGCTACAATATATAAAGAAACTAATTTTTAAGGAACAAATACTTAAATTTGTGCTATATTTATTTTAAGAAAGACAAGCAGATTAAACAGTTCTTAAAATTTCGTCGAAAATAAGCAAAGAAAGTAATGTAAATTCGTTGAACACAATATCGAGTCTTTGCTCACAGTTATAAATACCAAACGCATAATCCACATGTGATTTTTTGAATATCTCGTGAATCATCTTTTTCTGACACATGTGTCTGTGTTGTGAATACTTGAATACTTGTCGAATATTCTTTTTACATATGCAGCTATGTACGAATTGACCCCAAAAAAAGAATAAAATAAAACCAAAAACTTTCTCTAGTAGATTGTTAATGCAAATGAGGCGTTGTTTGCTATTTCCGCCCCCTTTCAACTTCCAAAGTAAAATATTATCAAATGTGTGCAACTAAATCAAATCTACGTGTTCTGCGAATCATATTTTCCCCTACCCTAAAAAAAGAAACACGACAAATTGCCCGAAAGACAGAGAGACAAAAAGGGATCAACTGCGAGATGTCGTTGTTTGAGTGCGTTAAAGTCACATAATGAACTAATAAAGCTCGCAAATATTTGCGCAACAGCAGCGGAAGTCTGTTAAGGGAGGGGGTGGCGAATTTCACACACAGAAAGTATCGAATAACAATGGGTGGTGTGAGGGGTGGTGTACACTGAACTGTGTGGACTTGAGGGCAGCGGGTGCTCTATACTCTATATTCGGTGGTTAGCCAACGCCTTGTGTGGTATTAAGTGACCAAAGCTCAAGGGAAAACGTAATTTGTTTAACATACACACAACACACACACATACACACAAACACACACACACACACACACACACAGTTACAATTAAAATTAAAATTGCTCAGGGTGCACTCGGAGAAAAACACATCGTTTTGAAAAACAAAAGCCAGCGGCGTAATAGTCCACATAATTTACATTATATTGTGACCTTAAATAAAAAAAGCGGATTTTTTTGTTTTAAACAAAAATTGTTTTACAAGAATTGGAACACTTGTAATTGGCGTAATGAAAGAACAACATTTTTAACATTGTATTTATTATACTAAGAGAAAAGACGCCACTATAAATTTAAGCACTGGGAGCGTATATTAATAACAACATATTTCTGTTTAAAAAACATCTTTATATTAAATATTATTAAATCATACTTTATTCTATAATCGAATTTTAATGCAATAAATAAAAGCAAAATATTTTAATTATTTAAAACAGAGTTTTTAAATTGTTTTAATTTTTGCGCGTGCAAAACAGTATAAAAAAAATTTTAAAAAAATACATAAATAAATAAATAGCTTCTAACTTATAAATGAACTGCAAATCTTAAAATAAAATATTCCTTTTTTTTTTATATAAAAAAAAAAGATATGAAAAAGTAATATAATAATAAATAATAATAATAAAAATAAAATAAGTATTTTTTCAAACTGCGCTTGTTTCAAATAATGAAATTATTTTTAATTTATTACTTAATTTTTAAATATTAATTATTAAATTAAATAATGAAAAAAATTCTCATTTCATTAGTTGAAATAAGCGCAAATTGTTTTTAATAAAAGTACTTTCCTTGATTTTTTCCGAGTGTGAGCAGGATGTGGGTTGTGTGGGCTCTATAAAGTCGACAAGCGCACCCTCAAGTCAAGTTGTGCCCATAATTAGTCGCACCACAAGCTGCAGGAAGGGGCGGAGGGCGGAGGGCTGTGCAGGCGTAGGGGTGGTGATATTCGCCACTGTTGCTCTGCCTAAACTTTTAACCCTTAAAAGCTATAGCGAATTTTATTAACCTCATTTAGTTTTTGTTGCTTATCGCGTTGATTTCTATGTGTGGAAAATATAACAACAAAAACAAAAGGAGTCGCTACTGAAGTAGCTGAATTGAAAGCGAAAGTGTCGCAACTCCCCCCCATCGAGGGTGTTCCAAACCATCCACCCACCCAGACGTGCCACCCCTCGTTTAGAAGCGTGCAACGTGCAACATTTATCAGGCTAAAATCTGAACTGGGTGGAAATTGCGTGCACGGGTGCTGCAGGGTGTGCGTTTGACCAGACGACGCGCCCTGTTGAACGTTGAACGTCTCGGGACGCAGGTTGATTAGAAATTCCATTAAAATTCCATAAAAAAGAAATGAGCGTTAGCCGCGCCCAGCTTTAATACCCTGTAATCATTTCAAGTTGGTATAAAGTTTATAAGAGTTAACTGGAAAAGGCAAAAGAAGGTCGAGATATTTCTTCGAAATATCGATAATTATCGATTTTTATATAGCATATACAAAGAAGGTGTACTTTACTTATTGGAAATCTCTTAACTTTACTTTTCCTATCATATGCCTTATTTTAGCTTAGATTATTTATTAGACAATAATTTAAAATTTTTTGTAATAAATGTAATTTTTATAAACTAACTATAGGGTATCCACTTGTCAAGCAGCCCTTACTTACTGTTCTTGAGGGGGTGGCTAACAACCCGGTTCAGAACTGACGACGCGACAATTTCAAGTTCCATTGCAAAATCGCGTGTGACTCCAGTCTGCCACTTTGTTTCTCCCTCTCCCTCCCTTCCTGTTCGCTTCTCTTTCTTCGCCAATGTCGTCTAATTAAGTCGCAAAGTGTGTCCCTGCTTTTTTTGGTTTTGGGATGGATTCGTGTCGTGTTGCGTCTGGTGCGGCGTGTGGCCCCGATAAGTGCGGCGAGCGTGTCAAATTATCGACCATATAATGCAGTTCACGTGTCCCAAAAACCATTCACTTATATACACTTATCTCGTTTGTAATCTGCAGTGAACTCAAGATTTGCATTTGTTATAAACGTTCTCTTATTGTTAAAGGTTTATGGTAATGTGCTTATAAAGTTAGATGTTCGATAAGCCTTTAGTTGAAATGGGAGAGATCTTGATAGACTCTAGGCATTTATAGATCTGGCAGTAAAACACACTGTGTGTGAGCACTTTATTTCGCATAATGAAATTAACAGACTAACTGTTTACCTTTTGCTTACCATGGTAAACAGTTTGCACCTTAGTGCGACTTTGTAATCAAATTTGAACATACAGCTGATAAGCTTAAACGCACTGTTAACAGAAAATATATTGCGAATTTTTAAAACTAGTTACAGTTACAACACCTTGAATAATTGCAGCTATAAAAATGTTTATCTGTTGTTAATTCTGATAACTGTAACACAAAAATACCCCTACAAGAAGAATATTTTATTAAATTGTTCTTTTGTTACTTATTGAAATTATATGAAAAAGGTTCTGCTGAAGTTTAATTAAAGTTTAAGTTAATTAATTAATTAAACTTTTAATACGTCCCTGTTTTCGTAGCTTCCACAAAAACTACCCGTATAAATAACCAGAAATAAAAGTTAGTATCCTATTAAAATTAAGTTTTTACTTACTCATATTAATAATTAATATTATGAAAGCATTTAAAAACTGCAAAAAAAATATATTCAATAGTAGTTTTTAATTTCCAGGTACTTATGCACTCTTTAGACCCTATCCCTGTAGTACTTATGAATATGGTACTCATATTTCGATATATACAGAAATGACAAAATTTATTTTTCTACAATTCTCAGTTCGCTTTTTTGCATCTCACTTTTCTTTTCACTTCCACCTGACGAGCACTACAATCAGGGCCTATTGAGTTTCAATCAATTTCGCACTTTTTTTCCGCCCATATTATGCATGTCTGAATTTTCCGCTGCATATTCGTTATTCATATCAACATTGCATAAATCTCATTGAAAAGTAAAAAAACAAAAAACAACTACAATAGTCGACAAATTATTGTGCATAATAATATATATCTATACATATATTTCGTACAAATGCCACATGTTTGACTCGCGGCTGTGTCCGTTTATTTAATTCGCCTTTCCCCACTTGCCTCTTGCTTGTTTACTCTCTCAATAGGAAGTGAATTTTTGTACAAACAACAACAACAATAATAATAACAGCAGCAGCAGCAGCTCCCTAGCGGCCCACTAACCGAAACCCCAACTAAAAACAATAACCACAGCCGCTGCCTGCAGCCGACGTCGTTATATGTCTGTTGTGGACAGGGAATTCCACTCCCCACCGCTCCCACATCATCATTATTATTATTATCAACAGCACAACAGCCAGTTGATTATTACCTCTCTGCAGCAGCAACAACTGCGTCGGCAAATGTTTATTATTGCATTTGGATTTCCGTATGGATTTTTAGTGACGAAGCCTCTTTCGGCTCTCCCACTCTCACGCTCAGACAGCCACAAGTGAGTTGGGAAATTTTAACAGCGCTCTGTTAACAGTTAGCCCGCCTGTTTCGACTGTTGCGCTTATCAGCCGAGAAATGCGTCGCCTGGTTTGCATTTGATAAAAAGTAAATACAAAGAGAAATTTTGGAGTATTCACAAATTTATTGACATTGCAGTGAATCAGGCCAAGTTTCGTACGAAAATAACAACAGCTTGATAAGTAGCCAGATATTTTCATTTCTGTTCGGATGAAGCGGAAGTTCACATGTTCGATTACTTAAACTTAAAGCGCATGTGTAAAAGCTGCATAAAAAATGCATCCTCTGCGACTTTTTTACCTGTGCTGCTGTTTGAGTTCAGCTGTTAACGGCACGTGCTAAACCAACAGCTGCTGTTGCTTAACCTGAGCGCCAGTTGTTTTTGTTCTTTACCTAAGCCAAATCACCTTTAACAGTGCCGGCTCTAATATCTACAGCGCATACAATTGCCGACTGTTATGTGAAACGGCCGCTCTCACTGTTACAGTGCTCTTACATTACCCACTGACATGTCGCAGTACAGAGGGTCAGCAACAGCGGTTGCTCTCATAGCTATTACAGTGCCTGATGTTAGGTGCGCTGGGCAATAACAGTCGCGCTCTCAGAAGTGTTGAGAGAGCAACTGCTGTTATGTTATTGCCGCCGACGTTGCTGAAGGTGTGAGTGCGTTCGCTGTTGATATTTCCCATCAGTTCAGTCTCGACCAGCGCGAGGTGCACACGTATAGCGCGGTATATATGCACGTCGCTTGTTCGGTTTTAGGGTCTCGCGTACATTTCGCGAAGTTTTCGAGTGTTAAACCAAAACATTGACTAACAAATAGCGAAAACCAAACAGGGGCGTCATCAGTTATACAAATATAAATGATATAGTGCCAAATTAAAAATGCAAAGTGACTAAACCAAAATAACACTAATAAAAAAAAAGACCAGCATTAGTCATAAATCAAATGATTTTAAATGCAAAACAATGTGTTGCTTAAAAGCCAAACAAGTTGCAAAAATGTTGACAAGAAAGCCAATAAGTGCAATGCGAAGAAATAAATAAATACGCAATAGAAGTGCAAAGAACAAAAATAACACACAAAAGGATTACACAAGCAAACAAACGGCGAAAAAAAAAACGAAAACAAAAACAGAAGACACAAATAGCAAGTGACACGAACTGTAAATAGTTTTTACGTTTTCATTGCCAACACGCGCAACACCCACAACAACAGCAATAAGCAACAACAAGAGCGCGGGCGCAGAGTTCACCGTTACATTTGCACATCATGCTTGCAGTGAAGAACTTTTTTCTGCCGGAGCGCACCAAAGCGCCTGAGACGCCGCAGCGCTTCTCGAGGATGCCCGAAGCTTTCCTGCGCTCAATTCGCCGTCGCTCGCTGCGCGTTAAGCGCGCCAAAAGCTTGGTTGTGCCGGATCGCGAGAAACGCAAATCAGGTGAGAGGTACAGTGTCGATGTAAATGCGACCAGCTTAAGAAACTGCTGAAATTCAATATGCGTTAACAGTTAATTCGAAAAAGCTTTGAACAGCACTTGACTAGCTGACTAGGCAGTTTATAAGGTTCGAGGAGCTATTTTTCGGCTTATCTTAGTCATTAGTTTAAGGCGACTTTTTTTTTGAGAGATTAGTATTAGTTTCTTAAGACTGTGTTTTTTTTAAAGCTTTATTGATTTATAGTCCAATACATTATTTATGAGTAAGTGTCTCTTTATGACTAAGCTCAAGCCTCTTTTGAAGGCATTTGACAAAACTTAAGGCACAAAACTACTTAACAACTTACGAAACTACTTTATAAGAAGACTAATACAAAGCTTTCTCCCTTAACTTGAAGTTGCTAAAATTGTTCATCATAAAATCATATTTGATCAAACAATCGAGTAAATAAGAACTTGTATAGTTATAAAAATTCATAAACCCTAATTTTATTGAAATGATTTTCCAGGACATATTGCATTATAATCAATTGATTTCATGAAATATTATAGCTAGTTGAAAACAAAGCATTGAATTTAAAATTCTTATTTTGATAATTTTTTAAAATCTATTTTACCACTTTACAAAATCAAATTACATTGGCTTATCATTAAATTATAAGAAATCTCCTTCCAATTAACCTACTTATACATGGATTCGTATTTATTGATTTATACGTATTTAATTCTCTTTTTTTTTATAATGATGGTTATCATTTAAAATATTTAGAGTGTGAAACAGTTGCCTTAAAATATATTTTAGTTCTTCGTGTTTATGCCTTATAACTCTAAAAACATTTAACATGGGAAGCCATTAAACTAATAGCCCTGAACATCAAGCTTAGTTAGCGTTGTTTGCTTTTGGTAAGCATTTTATAATTTGGTGGACTTAGCTTAAAATGGGTTCCATTAAATTATAATATAATTATGATTAGTTGATTACATTTTGCGCACTTATGCAACATTAATTGTTGAAAAAAAAACAAACGCTGATGACCTTGCGTAAAACTTAAAAAAGCCAAAAGAGTTGCATTAAATAACAAAATAAAATATATATTTTTAAAAGAAAATCCCATTAAAAATGACTCTGTGTGTCATGTGTCAAAGTTTGGCAACAAAAAAAAACAAATTATAATGCAATGTGACATAGTTTCCCCAGTTCCGCGAGCTGTTATGTCAAAATTTGGCCAACAAATGGCCAACGCCATGACAATAATAACAATTATGTACCAAATTTCTCAAAGCAGCCACTTTGCATGAGAATCAAAATGAAAACGAAAATGGAAATGGAAATGTTCAAAAGAAACTTACAAATTATTTGCACTGCTTTTGTCCACGCTATGTCCATTGTCTCTTTCATTGCAAATCAAGTGAAAGGGCGAAAGCGAAAGTTGAAGAAGCTATTTATAGGAAAGGCAGATAGATATATAGACACCCTATAGTTGCCTGACCGTAACACTGACTCACATTCTCAAACAGTAGCCGTGACAACGCGCAAAGCACTTAACATACAATTATCGATTCTCGAAAAATGCGGGCGAGAACTAACTCAAAAAAGCAAAACCTTGCAAATGAAGGTAGCCTTCCCTTCCGAGCAGGCATTGACACGACTGCAATCAAGGCCGGCTAATAACGTCAAAGAAATGTGTGAAAACATTGGGTGGGACTGTGGCAGGCACTGTGTAGAACTTATCGCTAGTTGCATCTAGTATTGCAGGGCTTGTTAAGTGGTCATGATGATAGATAGACTGAGAAACTGAGGACTGTCCTCTGTGGTTGGGAATAGCTTAAGGGCTGAAGCAAAATAATGCTAGTTTGCATTTGTTCGTACGTGAACTAAAGATTAGAAATTATGATATTGGAAAGGGTTAAATAATAACAATGAGCGTGGGAAGTTAAATTTAAGTGCTTGATATATGCTGAAAATTAAAAATATATTGGATATCGATTTAAGTACTGTTAAATTAAGATGAAGATGATATT
The DNA here is from genome assembly GCA_004143825.1 of Drosophila micromelanica. Taxonomy (NCBI): domain Eukaryota; kingdom Metazoa; phylum Arthropoda; class Insecta; order Diptera; family Drosophilidae; genus Drosophila; species Drosophila micromelanica. The sequence goes on along the minus strand of SCDY01000014.1, from coordinate 138,926 downwards.
TAAAAATTTTCTGTAGTACATTTTATGTTTATATTTTATACACAAGAAATTCTTAGGGATAAACTAAAAATTCTAATTTAACACTTATTTCAAATAGTAAAATTTTAATTGAAAGAATAAATTTAAGTTAAATTCTTAGTTTTAAAAAAATCATTTTTGCAATTCTAAAAGCGACTTTCAAACAGTTTAGATTATTGGACTTACATCAGCTTCACCTGAAATTTGTGTAGTCAATTGTGAAATTAAAATAATCTACTTTGTGAGCACCTCTTAACCCGTTTCTTAGCAGCTGATGTCACAATCTATTTTTAATGTAACCCAATGGCGAATTTCAGGCAACACAAAATGCAATTCTAAGTAAAACATTTTGTATTGCTATATTTCTCGTTTTCATTATTTCGCTATATACAACTATGTTTATATATTTATGCTATTCAATAATTATACTACATTATATGCCTTTTATAATTTCCTCGCTCTTTATTTATGTCCATTTGCGATGGCCCCAAAAGGCGCTTGGCTCTGATTAGATAAGCAATGTTCTTCTCTCTCTTATTTGTTCGATTTATAAACTGAATATTGTAGTATTTTATATTTATTTGCTTTGCGTTCATTCACTTGCAAATTGTTAATTAAATATATAGAAACTGGGCTGATAAGTGTACCTTAACTCAGATAAGATAGGCAAATATCCGCACAAATATATATTAAATAATGAGATTCCATATGGTATCTCGATATATGTGAAATGTGCTCCAATTTCCTGCGGCTATTCGGTTGACTTTTCAAAGACCTTGACGCTTCGCTGACGTTCTAGCATGGGAATGGGATCTGATGTGATCTACGTCGGCTGATATCATTAAAAGCTAGCGAGACTTTTATTTTATACTTAAACACGTTTCTTTATTTCTTTTTTCTGTTTCGTTTTTGTTTATTTTTTTAATGCCTTTTTTCTGTTGCTCAAAAGCTTAACATTTTATTTCTTTAAGAACCAGCAACAAAATTAAATTTTAACACATTTTGCCCGAAACGCAAAAAAAGCAAGTAAACGAATTGCCAGCATTTATAGAACGTTGCCAAAAAATTATACAAAAAAAAAAACAAGTAATTTTAATAATACGCAATTGTTTATGCTTATTATACAAACCGGGTCGTATACTTGTATACTAAATAGGTTTACATATAAGATATATACATCAGCTGTGCAGATCATGGGTTCATATAGATGAGTCGCCTCAATTCGCTCATCATCATCATCATTAACAGCATCAGTGTACTACATGAGATCATGGCAATAAGAAATGCTGAACTTTACTCGTGTTCATGTACTGGCAAAAAGTTTCTCTAGGTTTTCGACTTAACCATGGGAAATGTCTATGAAAAAATTGAAATCAGTGTACAATTTGTAGCCTGTTTTTTTTTGGTTTCCATTTCCGCTGATAATGTCATTATAATTGCTTTGGAATCTCTATTCTAACTAAGCACACAAATTTAATTAATTTTGTCGCATTCTTTGCGCATCCAAATCTTTAGCATCTTACGCCTACAATAACTGACCTCTAAATACTCCCAACTTCCTTGAGCGTGCCCTTAATTAAACTCGATGAAGAACTGTCTGAAAATTTGTCTTTAATCTGCGCATGCTGTGACTTAAGCTGAATTAATGTGCAGCCCACGTCAATTAAATGAACGCCTACTAAAGTAAAGCCAAACACACGATTGCCTTTTAAGGCGCACTGTATTTAAGTTTGACTATGTTTTGTTTTGTTTTGCTTTGTTATTCTTATGGTTTTTTGGGCACAGCCAGCACTTGAGTCATCGCTTAGCTAGAATCAAGTTAGTTGGGCGTCAATCATGCGACACGCGTCCAACGATTGATTGCAGCGACTGTAATGACTTCAGTACGAATCTGTTTCCACCGAGCATCATTAATCATTAAACACTTCACGGCCGAGCGTCGGCTCTTATTATGGTCTATCGACTTTTGGGCGCACTTCCAAATAAGTGCAACGTTTGCGACATCATTCAACAAATGGTGTTAAAAATGTTCTCTATTTGTAACTTTATATATACTATTATATATTTGTTTTTGTTTTTTTTACTTCTACCTTTTATAAAGCGCACGCGCCAGCTATTTAAATGCACCTTTTGATCTTGTCTGTTATTATCTTTTTTTCTTTCTTTTTCTACCGTGTAATTAATGAAGTCTTTTTTCTGATCTTTCCCTTAAAGAAATATGATAATTTTTAATAGGCATTTGACCAATAGTTTTTCTTCTTTCTTAAGTCTTTATCAAGGAAAATTGAGGTCATTTAGTTGAGCCCTGCAAGTCATAATTGTTACGGCGTGGGTTTGGTTTTAGATAAGTCGAACATTATTATTAGAAATATGATATACGACTGAAATGTGCTTGATATGATATGCTTTTGCTTGCATATGATTAGATCATTTTCAGCTGTTCTATTTATAAGAAATTGCTTCACTTACAGCTGTTGAAGTGCTTTCCGAGTAGTTTCAGTTTAAATTACGAAATATTGTAATTTAACATAGAAAAAAAGAAAACAAAATAATCTGTATTAAAATTCTTTGTATTACGAGAGACAAATTTTCAATTCCCAACTAATTTTAGTCTAGGCTGTGTGAACTTTGAAGCTGTTGCTTCTGATCGCTGAAGCGTGGCTTCCTCTATGGGAAATGCCATAACTAACTCAAGAAAACTGTTAATCATCGCGTTCTTCTCTTTTAAGCTACTTTCAGAATTCATAGCTTATTTCAAGGCAATTAGTCGAACATTTTATGGCACCCACGGCATATGCTAAACAACGCTTTCAAGTGTAACGAAAAACCGGCGAAAACCTAGCTAGAATTTTCCCAGGAATGAAAAGCCCTGACCTCCCCACCCAGACACATCTTCAATATTTAAATTTTTTTGGTAGACAGTTTTCAAAACACTGCGTATATTTTCAATTAAATCATTTGAAGACGTCGAAAAACCTGTCAAATATCTGAAATTTAAATTCCTACTTTTTTTTTGTCTAGCATGTATGAAAATCGCTTAGGGAAAATGGGAAAAAGAAAATATATATGCAAATGAGTTGACAGCGCTGCGACACGTTTCAAGCGCCGTTTCCGTTGCCAACTTTGGTGGACACTTGTTTTGAAGTTAAAAAAAACACACACACACACAAAACCACCACCAAAGTCAGTATGAAACGGCACCAGTTCCATGCGCCTTTCCACAGTCAGTTACAATTCCACAGGCGGGGCTATTCTAGCCAAAAAAGCAGGCAGTTTTTTTAAAAAAAATTTTTTTTATGGTATTACCTATTGAAGTATCTATTCGGCATGCAGCAAACGATCAAAGCTGAATGGCGTATATGTGTATATGTGAATAGGTTTGGTCACTTGTTGCCCATTCAGGGTGTCCGGTTGAGCCCTTGGGTCACGCGCTTTTGTTTGTGTTCCCCAATCGAAACAAATCCCAATTCTACGCCAGCTCTCTTTCTCTATATGGCAAAGCCCAAAAGCGGAAGTTATTATTTGGGCTGCCATTCAATTCCCGTATGCCCATTGTAATTCAAATGTGACGCCCCATGTAACACTAGACCAACTCTCTAATAAAATTCTATCCAAGGCTGTTAACCATAAAGCGCCCAACTGCCGATCATTAAGTTAAGCATCGCTTAAGCTACAGCTTATATATACTTTTATTAATCTGTATAAGTGTGTGTGTTTGTGTTGGCTAAGGTTCAGTCACACTCAACTGATTCTCTTCTCTGGAACTTACATGAATCTTACAACATAACCGGTTCAAGTGGTTATTGCGGTTGTTTGTTTCGCATTTTCGGTGGGCAGTTATGACTCTGTGTGTGTCTGTATGTGTGAGTGTGAAATTTACACTATCCTGCGGGCTTACTAATGAGTGTCTCATATAAAAAGCATTAAATTGCTTATTGTTTATGTGCTTGTCTTTAATCACACACTTAAGATCTTTGATATATACAAATTTAAAGACTTTTAGCAGCAAATGTACATAAAATATAAGAATATGCTGGGTGTTAGGGTTTACTGATCATCTGAAGTTGACAATTTTGTGTTTTTTTTTTTTTAAGTAAATAGGTTTGAGTTACCAATTTTGTCAAGAATTTAAAGAATTTTGCTTAAGAATTTAGCTGGAATTTTAGAAACAAAACAAAAGTTAAAGCTGCGTTTGTTTTAAAAAATACAAGCTTTATTTACGAAATTATTAGCAGAGGAATCCTCCTACGTTCATCTTTTAACGTAAAGATTTTGGAAAAGAATCCATGATCCCTTTTGCGAAATTTTGGTGTATCTAAGCTGATCTTTAGTAACTTTATATATATTATTAATGTTAGAAATAATTAAAAATCAACAATTAGTGCATTTTTCTACTTTTTATTTTATTTAATCTTTTTATCGATATTTGTAATCTACTTTAAAGTGATCGCTAATTGCTTATGCGTGCAGCCTCCCAAATGTGGTCCGCACTCTTGTTGACTGGTGTAATTCAATAGGCCGGCATCAGACATGCATTGGCGTATGACTGATAGCAGTTACTTACTGGCTCGTAGGTGCCTCCGTAAGCTGTGCCAAAACGACAACAACAACAACGAGAACAACAACAATGGGGGATACTCATGACTGTAATGGCCACTAAGTCATTGAACCGCAAAAAGACAGCGACACGAAAACTGAGATTTGAGACGGAGCCGACTCTTCAACACGTCAGCTGAATGAGCGACAAGTTAAGAGCGATGCAGGGGGGGAGGGAAAGGGGTCTATACGGCTAATTTAATACAATCTTGAGATAACTGACATTCATTTTGGCCATACGCTATTTTTCTCGTTTGGGCCAACTAACAACTCTAACAAGCAGTTGCAAGACATTGTTTATGGGCCAAGTCCCGGCCCCTGCGCCGACCTCAGTCCAAGCCCATAAATAAGAATGTAATGGACGAGTCGCAAAACAATGGGCCTCATAATTTTGCACACACACACACACACACAGACAAGAAGAAGAAAAGCAATAGCCAAAGATGTAAACGAGGCGCTCCGATTTCTATAGAAAAGGTCAGTCGAGCAACTGGACTCGCATAAAATGCATCGATAGATCTGCGCTGGACTTTAAACGAGGGTCCCGCTGCGGGCAACAGGAAAGTAAAAGTAAGCGATTTACAGATTTGTTGCGCTTGCTCAAAAGAAAGCATCGAAAAAGTCAGCTGGTCAGCGCTAGGCGATTTATACAGCTGGCATCTATATATATATAAAGCGATGCGATCCAGACAAGACGCTCTTTAATTAGGCGCTGACCATGAAAATCGATTAATTGAATCAAATTTATTTCGCAAAGTAAAGATAAATTATAGGCAAGTAGGGTGTGTGTAAACTTTGAACAAATTTAATAGGAAGAATAACTGAAGTACAATTGAATATCAGAAATATTATTTAAAAATTAAATAAAAGAATATTAATTAAATATCACACAAATCAGTACGAAATTTTAGAAGCATTAGCCAGATATATTTGAATCTAATTTTGAAATATTTGAATGGTTAACACAAACTAAAGACATAATAATGAAATAGAGATCATTATAGTTGAAGAATCTATCAAAATATAATGCAGAAAATATATTTTAAAATAGAATTTGATTTACTAATATTACTTAACTAATACAGCTAATTTAAATTAATAATAATAGCAACGAAAGATCGAAAGATTATTATACAAAAGTAAAGACCATTAAAATTTCACCCTACGAAATGAAGATATCATAATGAAATTTAACGTATATCAACTAAAGATGATTATAATCCGAAATGGTAAATAAAAGTTGTGGTTACTGCCAAAGATGCTCAGCTAAAGGTAACCGCAGACAATCAAAAGATGATGATCGTAAAATATATATGAAACATAAATACGTTTGCCATTTGCCCGGAGACAGGGGCAGCTGCCTTTGCTGCTGTTTCAGACGCGTGCACTCAAATCCCAGGAAAAATATAAGACATGCATTCAGTGATAGCGAGCCAGAGAGGGGGAAAAAACTAAGGTAAAAGTAATCGCAGCACTTTTCCTACAATTTTTGCTGTGCATTTTTGTTTTTCTTGCGCAGTTTTTGCTTTTTGTGGCACAGCTGGCACTTCATAAATATGTCATATTTAATAGAGTTCAGCTACAGTGGATGCTACTGGGAATCAACCACCAGGACGAAACGCCTGCTTCGACTTGCCTCTGCATCTTCTTCCTCTTCTCACTTGCTTTGTCAACTTTTTGATTGACTCGCCTCAAGTCTCTCGCTCTCTATGCTGCCGGGTGTCCTTTTTTTTACCCAACTTTTTTTTTGTTCTTGGGAGAAAGTCAAAAAAATAAATGTAGAAAAAAATGGGTAGAAATTGTATATTTATTTCTTGATCATTGTAAAATGATCTGTGTCATAAATTTGACATTTAATCGTCTGTAGAGTGTTTTTTTTTTACTTTCTTTCGCTGGGAATACTCTGATTGAGTTGGTATTGAGCAATATCTGGTCATTGCCTTCGCCAGAAATCCTTCATAGATAAAAGTGCGTTGCGATTAGATTAAATCTTGAGACTCATCGATTTTATATATATTTTTTTGTACTTTTACCCAAAAGAAATTACGTTGAAATTGCACAATTTACACTTATCTATAGAACCCATAAAAATAAGAACAAACATTACAGTGTAAGTGCGTTTCTAATCAACTCCATGGAAAAGTTTCAATTGTTGAGTGCAAGTGTAATGTAATATTACCTAAACAATTTTTAAAAAAATAATTACTATTTGTTTTTTATGGTCTCAGTGCATTCCAAGCTGTAGATATATATAAGTATGCCCTATTTGCGCGTCATTTTTCAAGTGTTGCAACATTTTGCTAATTATGACTTATTGTTAAAACACAGAGAGAGGGACAGTTAGAACTATTGATAAAGAGAAATAGAGAGTGGGAGGGCGTAGTTAGAAAAGTCGTAGTAAAAATTGTGACCGCTTACAAAGTGCTGATAAACAAACAAACAAACAAAAAATGTGTCCAAGTGCTGATAGCAAAAATACTTGGCAGCTTACAAGAGGGTTTTATTTATTTTTGATTTATGTATACCTTATATACAAATAATTGGCTAAAAGGATATTATCCATATGTAAAGTATTTTTTTATAAAACAAAAAATTCATTGATCTTGTTTTACCTTAGATATTTTAAAAGACAAACAAACTTTATACAATATAAATTCAAAATTCATACTGAATTAAAGCTAATTTAATATAATAAATATTGTATAACTAGAATAATAAACATTCCTATTTCAGCAAAGAAACAACAACAAATTGCAATATATCCAACAAAAATTACTTGCCAGCTGTGTGCTGGGTATCTTGTAGTCTCGCACACTCCACCCGCTTACATTTTACTTGCTACGTTTCCGCTTTAATAGACGCTTGTTTCGCAATTTACTTTTTCCACCATTCGACTTTTATGATAAGTGCGTTACGATCCCCACACACGAAATTAAATTCGAGTGCTCAAATCGTTGACTGATAAACGAACAGGCAGAAAAAAGAAGAAACGAATTGTTTAATGCGCATTTTGGGCAGCTAATTTATTTATGTTTTGCTTCTGTTAACTTGTCTTTTTTGTTGAGAATTCCTTTTTAGTGTTTCCAGTTTGCCAAAAATGGAGTGCGCGAAAAGACCTTCAAGATATATGCATAAGTTTATCTAAATATACCTCGCACAACTTTTACCTGAGCCCATAAATCTTTGTTGCACCAATGACAGAGCATCTTGAGAATTAACCCCTTTTGCTTTAAGTGCGACAGCCTCAATGGAGGGCGTGGTCTATGTTGATCTTTCGTTAGGGATCAAGCGCGAGGATCTTGAGCCACTTAACGCGACCTTCAGTTCTGCACATGTGTGTGTGTGAGAGAGTGTATGTGTGCGTGTCTGGACAGCAAATTAAAGACACTTGGCAACTGGGCCTCGTCGCGCATCTTCAATTCAATTTATCAAAATACCACACATGTTTTTCACCCCCGCACACTTCGAAACTATTCACTCATTCATACAGCATTTTATTTATTTTTCCAATTACAATTGTTTTTTTTCGTATATTTTGCTAATGATGCGTAAATTTCTATGTCAGTTAAACTGCTTCTGGTGCCAAAAAAAATATAAAAACATAAATATTTATTTGCCGATGAAGTCATAGCAAGTATACAAAACAGATATAAATACCCCGCTGTGGTATATGTATACATTTATATATTAAATATTCTTATGGAATTCCTGCACGTGACATGTGACGTATCTGTCAGATACATATTTGAATATATAGGTAGGTAGTTAAAGCTACACGCTGTGTGGATTGCGTGACCGAAACTTGAAAGTGTCGCCAGCCATTCGTGCAGAACTTTATCAATAAGTAGACAACAGTTGGATGAGCAGCTCACACGAGAGCTTCCTCTTTTATATATATGTATATACCCTATAGAGCACTTAATTATAATAATAACTAAATGTAACTCTTTTGTTTGGATTAGCTGGACATTAATAATGTCAGCTACATGTAATTAAACCTAGCACTTAGCAGCTTTAAAAACTCTGCTAATACAAATTCATATTTAATTGAGTCAAACCCAAACTTATATATTAATAAATTTCAAATCAGACTCCTTATTTGCCAATTATGTTAAATGTGCCCAATACCAACGAATATTTCCCCTACATTTCACTGTTAGCTACATGTACACAGAACTCTGTTAAAGTAACAGAGCAACTGTTTAGTTGCTTTTTGATTTTTACCTTCTGCCTTTCTCCCTCTGCCTGTCCCACACTCTCTTCGTGTGTGTTGTGCGCCCCGTTTTAATCTTGTTTGTGCGATCGCCCTTTGCTCCTTTTTTTCGGGCTTTGGCTAATTTTCTTTGCCTTTGTCTCGCCTTCTGGGAGTGAAGACATGAAAAATATTCTTGCGACTGAAATTTTTGCTTGCTTTTGCCACCAGTTTCGTTGATCTTTATTCACTGATCTCTGGGCAAACACAATGAAAGTAAATCAGATTTTGGAGCAGATGTGCAACCTACGCCAACGTAAAAGGAACCCAAAACGAAAAATAAAATAGAAGAAATTTAGCCTTAGCCTCATCATCAGCGGTCGCTTCCTGGCCTGACTTATTGTTCATCTTGGACGGTCCACTGTGCCGCAATGTCGACACGGCGCGCCTACCTAAATATTGTCGCAGGCTCATGCAAATACTGCATATGATGATTTATGCCTCGACATATGCGAGAAAGGAAAATTTTCCATGGCTTATGGTTTTGGCTTATTAAAAACACATTATTTGCCCCAAAAACTATCAAAACATGCATGAAATATACATATATTTCTATACATCATAGAAATTCCAGTGCAAATGCCATTTTGTGGGCTCTAATTAGCGTAAATGCATTCGCATTGGGTTTCATAATGGGCAAGGCTGCTTTTCAAATGCCCAGCAAGGTAAATGTCATTAAATACCTTTTTTTACTATACCAAATTATAGCGTATTTAATAAAGCTGCACCTCTCAAATTTCCTAGTCTTTAGTCGGTTTTTTAATTTTCGACTTCAGCCTGCATTATTTTTAGTACTACTTTGTTAAGTACATTTTTCATTTTCATTAATTTTATTATCTTAGCCAAGTTACATATATCTTACAGCATGCAATGCTCTTTTTACACATCTCAAATTTTCTTGACTGTGGTTAAAACGTAACCGAGCTAAAGAAGTGTGTTTTTTATTTGTATAGTTTAAGCGAACTCAAGCTGCATTATAAAAACCCAACTGGTTTTGGGCTACCGTAAACCACAAAATGATCATAAAATTTATGACATTTTCCATAAACTGATCCTTGTGGGCGCCAGCTCATAGAAATGTATATATATTTTCTTTTTAGATGGCACGCTTCAAGTGCTGATAAAATAGAGTAGCTTACAGCTGTATGCCATAAAACTAGGACCAGTGCTTGTTTTTGGGTCAGGCGGGTCAATGATAACAATTTTCGAAAATAAAAAGTACATTCTTTTTACTTTTATTTTTTTCTCTATTTTATCATATTGTGTGCTAATTAAAATGCTTAACCCACATCAAGACGCAAATCCCCGAATTGCTTTTGTGTAACAAGCTGAAATTGTAAGCGTAAATGGGCTGTGTATGGTAAATAAGTAAACAAACAAACAAAACTCGGAAACGAATCCAACCCTTTGCGCACTTTCTCTAGGGATCTGAGAAAGCCAAAAAAAAAAAACCTAGAAAACTAATGTCTAATGTCTTGGGTCGTGGCTCGTTTGCATACGTAATTAGTTTGGGAATTTTGACAACGATGGCGACATTTGACATGAGTTTGAGTTACGATCGTTAAGATCAGTGTAAGCAAAAGAAGCGAGAGAACGAAACGAGATCTGAGTTACAACAGTTGATTGAAAGGGGGGACAATTTTTCACTCTTTCGTTTCCCTTCATTTTACTTTGCTGGGTTTCTTATCTTTACACCTCGGGGCTGGCGGTTTGAACTTAACGCCTAAGCCGATCTGTTACCCAGACATTTGACATCATTAGTCAAACTTAAAGACGCATTTGTAGCTGGCGGTTTTGTTCGGGGTTCTGTAACTGTTTTAGGCGCCTTGGGCGGCCATTAATTAGGCTTTTTTCTCTGAAATGAAATTAGAACCAGTTACCGCCATATTTGATTTAATTTCGTTTCATTTTATGGCCATGCAAATTGCAAAACCGCGCTAATTTTTTATCCATTTTTTTTTTTGCCTACCTCTCTAAAAGACATACTTTTTCTTTAGGCATATCAGTTTCACAAAGAAGTTTGTTGTTGTATTTTTTTTTTATTTTTATGTTTTTTTTTCGGTTGCATTATATAACAAAAGGCATATTTATTTCGTTTTAATTTGTAATTTTGCGCTATGGTCAAGGCAAGCGCTCAGAAAAGTGTACAAAAAAACCAGTTGAACTCGTTAGCAGAAAGCAGGCAAACGTCCTCGTCCTTAGTCGATTAACAAGCTCATGTGCTGCCCTGTCGACTTGGAACAAGTTCTCAGTGTCACCCTTGAGATGCTCTTGTCCATATCCATGTCCATGTCCAGCGTGGGGAACCCTTCACTGTTTACTCAGCCAGCTCTTAACAACTCATAATAGAGCAATTTTCACGTGTCCTTGCTGCCTAGTAAATCATCACACTGAACTGGTCAGCTGAACACAACACAAGACAACAACAACAACAAAAAAAAATTAGATGAAGCAAAAATGAAGAAAAAAGGATCAGCACTTCTATTGTCACTCCTTCGAAACCGAAACAACAAACTGCCCCCTGTGAAATGAAATTGATCGTGGCACTCGTTTAGTCGAATGTTTTGGGCTTTGCCAAGATTTACGACTATTTGGCAGTTTAATGGTTGTTTTTATTTTATTTGAATTTTTCGGTTTTTACACTTGAAAATACCCATCAAATTTATGCACATATGCAAATTGAGCGAAAAGCTTTCACACAGACACGACTCACGCATTTGGAGAGCTTTCACTTTCACTGCAGCGCTGCAGTTGAAGCTTTGAAAAGCTCACCAATACAAGCGCAGCAATTGACCTGACAGCTGTTTGAGTAATTTAGCTCTGCTCAAATTGCCTGGCAACTGTTGCCGCTAGCATTATCTCTGACCTTGAATCCGTAGAGCCAGACAACAGCTGACTGTAGATCTTTAATTTTGATTGCCAAGTTGAGCTGAGCTAATTTAAATCAAAAAAGTGTTCATGCAACTGACAATTTCAAAAAGTTTCATCTTCCTTTTTTTTGTGAGGACCCTTGAGGGCACCAAAACAATTGCCGAAAACTTTGAAAAGTAGCTGCAAGCATTTATCCAACCATATTTTTTTCTCTCTCTCTGAAGCTGTCAATCAACGCCAGTACATATATATTTATATAACTATAGTCCCGGCATTTGCATAAGAAGAATTGCTAATGACTAAAAAGAAAAAAAAACTTTTGGCCGCTTTGCATGTAGGTCAAAAAGATGTCACGAGTTGCAAACGAGTTTTCCTGGCTCGCTAATTACGTCTTGTCGAACTAGTTTTCAATTCCAAAAAATGTTCTTACTAATGATTATTTGATTTCGCCTCCCTTTTCAGATTCCTTTGTGAACAGCCAGGAATGGACTATATCGCGTTCGGTGCCCGATTTGCGTTTGGGAATTGTTGGCTCACTGAATTCGGGCAAATCGGCGCTGGTGCATCGGTACCTCACCGGCTCCTACATGCAGGAGGAGTCGCCCGAGGGCGGTCGCTTCAAGAAGGAGGTCTTCATCGATGGACAAAGCTATTTGCTGCTCATACGCGATGAGGGCGGCGCACCTGAAATGCAGGTAAGCGGTTGACATCATATATGCATGAAAATTACAAGATGATATATTGCCAAACGGATGTGGTGGGTGGTTTTCCGTTTTCTTTTTTTTGCTGCCGGGGGTTGTTGCGCTACCTTTCGGAAAGTTTTCACATTTTCCCTTATCATCTTGTAAATATTTGAATTGAGGTCAACTTGGGTTTAACTGCGACAAGCGTGCCCATAAAAAGGACAAGCGGTCTGCGAAAACTTTTCTAGGGTTGCTCCACAGCTCGTTTGCAGGTGCTTTGCAGTTTGTTGCTTACACTGCAAAAAATTTTATGATAGTTTATTTCGACTTTATGCGGTCATAAATCTTAAGTGATTTATTGTAGTTGGTTTTTGTATATCTTTTGACGGCATCAGCTTTTTAGTTTCTATCAAGCCACTGACAACTCTGGTCAAATGCACTGCAGAACTTTCCATTTGTCGCAGTTTTTGCCAATTATCAAGTTGTGTTTTTTTCTTTATTTTCTAGCAAAATTTCTGCTATGCTGTTAGCTTTCACATTCAATGGCGAAAAACTTGCCGCAAAGTTCAGCTGTCTGCTCCGCAACGTCTCCCCTCCTTCTCATTTCCCCATCTCTCCTGGTATCCCCTTTTCCCTGTGACTCACTCAATCGAACTTCGACCTTTGGCAGGCAACAATCGTAACTGTAGCCCCGAACACTCTGGCCTGGCCTGGGGCCAACTTCTGTTGCAACATTTTCGTTTTTTTGCCCGACTTCTTATGCCCTGCACCCATTGGTAATTTTGAAAAAAAGGTATATTGAGATGGTGGCAAAATTGATCAAATTATTTATTATCAAAATATCGATCCATAAAAATCGATCAGCATATAAAAAGTTTTTAAGAGCAAATTTGATATCTAGTTATAATGAGCTATTTAAATTTTAAGATAATTCGACCCTAAGTTAAATAAAATATATGGTTTTTTTTTCTAACTACAAAAGTTTTGATTTAAATATAGTTTTTTTTTTAAATTAACTTAATCAGCGTGTTGAACTTTTACTTCTTTTAGTTATGTGGTGCAGGATATATCATATTCGGGCAACCTTCACCAACTAGTGCAATCTCACGTCTTTGCGACACTTTTTTTCGAACGGGTAGCCAAAGGCCTTTTTGCACATTAGAACGTTACGTGATGCGGCAACTGGCCAATATCATTTAGGCTAACAGCAAAGGTTAAAGTTGAGTCAACCCCCTTGTTGTGCAATTGTGCCCAAATGCAGTATGCAATCTGCCAAGCAAATACATATACATATATATATAACTATATTATTTAGCTGAAAGCGCACCGCGAAATATTTACATTTCTATGGATCATTTAGAATTTTGTGCAGAATATTTTTTTGACTCATTGATTCGCAGCTTGAGAAGCTTTTGTTACGATTCCGTTTCCTTTCAAATTCGCAATCCGGACACAATATTTGCAAAAAAAAAAATCATTTCTATAGACCCTGTTTATTTGACAAGCGAAATTGCGACCCCCCTGGCGGAAACCTACAACCCCTCCGGCTTAAAGGGTGAAAGTGTGGATTATAATTTTTAAGCTGCTTTCGCTTTTTAACAGATTTTTTTTATTTGCGGTTGGTATTTATAGGGCTAGGGGCTCGAAGTGTAGGGGTTGCACTACAAAATGTCTACAAAAAAAAAAAATTTTGGCTGCCACGCGACGTGAGCCCTAAAATCGCATAATGCCCTGCCTATATCCCTGGGCTTAGCAATTGACTATTCCTAAGGATTAGCAATTTTTATTCAAATTAGATTTTTATTTAATCCTTGTTGTAATTATATGTTGTTAAAATTTGCAAGTCAAGCGTGTGATTGACCCACATTTTTATAATACATAAAGGATTTGAAAGTTTGAAGGATAGTTTGAGAATAGCTCTTCTATATATTTATAGATTTAGGTATTTAAGTCACATTTTAAGCCTTTTACAGTTTGACAGTCAATCTACAGATTGAGTATTTGCTAATTTTTAATTTATTGTAATTGTTTTTCTCACTCGCAGTTTGACATTTGCTCGACTATTTGAGGTTCACTTGATTGATGATTTTTCTTTTTAACACACATTTCATATGCTTTGCAGTGGCTGTCAAACTTTGTTCTGTTTATTTCATATTCTCTCTCTCACTTTCTCTCTGCCTACCCTCTCTTTCTCAGTTGATGGCACAAATCGTTTCTAGCTATTTAACTAATTTAATGTCAATTTCTTGACTAACTTTTGTCATTCGCATCTTTATGCAACATAATAAACCATATTTCATAGCAAAAATAACCCTCTAGTTGACAGCAACCCCATAAACAGACAGCCACCCTCTCTCAGACAAAAGCAAGCAAAAAATGTCAAGCATAAACGCGTTCTGCATACCCTGTGTTCATAAGCATAATATAAATATGGGTACAAAGTATATTTCCAAAGTTAGGCAGCAACTCTTACAGGGTATATGGCACTCTGAAGTAACAAACTACAGTAAAAACAACTGACAACAACTTTCGTATGAAATCACTCAATGGCGTCTCGTCGCCACTCAGTCGCGTTTTGTTTTTATTTTCTTTTTCTATTTTTTTGAGGGGGGGCCTGAGCAGGATATCATTACCATATACGAGACGACAATATTGCATGCGACTCAACTCGACTGTTGTCGATTCTATTTATTATTCTCTTTCGGTTGGGGGCCGCGAACAGACAAGTTCATGATGATAGAAACGCTAAAAAGTATTTGATTTTGATTTGTTTTTTTTTTTTATAATTATTGAACATCGGGATATTTAGAATAGCTTTTACTGAGTAGTGGATATGCATAATTGAAAATCAGCAAAATAAGAAACCTAAACAAATTGTAATAATTAAAACTACTGCTTTCAAATTATTACGTTTTTAAAAAATTTAAATTTAAATTCACTTCTTCCTTTATATGTAAAATCAATTTATATATATTATATATCTGTCGTGCTGTCCGTCAGTTTGTCCGTGTGAAAGCAATTTTTGCGCCGCTATTGAGATAACCCGTGTTATCTGACACAAAGTGTCATAAATTTTGACATATGTATAAGACTTAATTATTCAAACTTTTATTAATTTGTCAAAACTGAATTGATATTATGACATTTCTGTCATAATGTGTCCGTCCCATAAATTGATTCTACACTTAAATTATATCAATTATTAAAAATCAACTTTTTTTCAAAATTAAAATTTCCAAATTTATATTTTGTTACAAGTGTAAAATTGTAAGGTAAATTTTTATTGTTGAAAATCATGATAAAATGTACTAAACTGTAGTCATGTAAAGTTCTTGGATCCATTGCTCCCATTATTTCAAACCTATTTTCATGTTTGTCAACATTGTAGTCATGATTTTTTCTATAGATTAATTCTACATTTAAAATGTTTACATTATTGAAAATAAAAAGTTTTTTTAGTTTATCCTTTTACTATCCTCTACTCCCATCTTAAGTTGAAGTTTGTGTGTGTCATTGAGAAAACTACCAAGTTTTAGTTTATGTTTTCGTTAGGATTTGTTGGGCAGCAGAAGATGCTTTGAATAGCTTTTAACCCAGATAAAAGTTTAGCCCATTGTTGTTTCTAACTGCATGAGCCGCGCTGTGAACAAACCCCAACCCCGAATCCGAAATGTTTTGTTGTCAAGCAAGTGTCTACTGATGTGTGTGTGTGTGTGTGTGTGTATTATTTTGTCTGAGTGTGTGTGTGCGTTTCCCGTGTCGCCGTTGCATTTGCAACACTTTTTTTTCAGTTCTTTTGCTTTCCTGTTTCCTCCTCCGCATACATTTTCACAACAAATCATAAAAAAGCTGAAATGAAAACACCACCCGCCCGGCGAACGGGGGACAACCACCCACCGAGGACAACGGCAGGACGAGGCCAGGACAACGAGCGCGACGAGCAGTCAACGCCAGTTGCTTCTCGACTGGCATCGCTGGCGGGCGGTTTTTAATTCACTTAAATTTCGCTGCTCAGTGCTGCTCAAACCGTTGCAGGATATGCTGTCTGAAAAGTGAATTCAATTAAAGCATATTTCGAAAAATAGTTGCGTGCACATTTTATGAGTGAGCATTAAACAAAAAAACCATATTGCTTAGCTTAAAAACACTGGCCAAAGAATCGATAGTTTATGCCAAGCAGCGCAAACACGAAAATCCTGCGCAGTAAACACAAAGCGCCTGTTTACAAGCCAAAAGTTCATTATCCTGCCTACATGTTTGCGAGTATGTGTGCATGTGTGTGCCTGCGTGTGTGTGTTTGAGGCATACAAAAATCATTAAAACTTTAGCACACGGCAGCAACGCTGCCAAAGCATTCAAGTGCTTCATTAGCGACTTTCTCAAGTGTGTGCTGTGTGTCCTGAGACTGTGCTCCTTATAGCCCAACTGCTCCTGCTCCTGCTCCTGCTCGAACCCTGTTGTTTGTCCATTGTTAGGCGCGCTTCCGCCTTTTGTGCTGCCCGCCGCCAGACGCCGCAATTTTGTTTACGCCGCACGTCCTTCGGACACACACACAAAGTCAAGGACTCGCGGTCCAAAGTTTTGTGTGTTTTTTGTTTTTTTTGGTTTTATATACATTTTTTATTTTTATTTTTCTTTTGATATTTCGCTTTTGTTTTCGTTTCACTTCATATTCTCAACTCTTTCATTGATGAATTTTGTTTTTCTCTCTCCTACAGTTCGCTGGCTGGGTGGATGCGGTAATCTTTGTTTTTAGCCTGGAGAACGAGGGCAGCTTCAATACTGTCTATAATTATTATACCAAAATGGCGCACTTTCGCAATGGACAGGATATACCCATGATATTGGTCGGCACACAGGGTAAGATCTGACTTCAATTAATTTCCATTTACAAAAAAAACAAAAACATAATTATAAATATTAATCTAACAAAACAATCAAAACAATCAATTTACAAAAACTTTACGCAATATAATGATATATATTTTTATGTAATATTTTACAAATTTTAATTGATAATTCAAATGCAAAACAATGAATTTTATTTAGTGACTACCTTACTAAAAAATCGATATATACTTAAAATACTTTATTGCTGATGTTTATAAATTATTTGTTGCTATTTTAGTTAGGTTTATAGTTTACAGCAATATCCTATACTTTAAGAAAGAATTTTTTTATTTCCAATGTTGAAATTTGTAAGACTTGGTATAAATTTTGATAAATTTATTAATCTATGTGAAGCCTAAACTTATCGATTTAGGGGATAAAAGTAAAAATAATTAATGCTTTTTTTTTAAAATAATTTTTTTTATATTTATCGATAATGTCTTAAAATTGTACTATTATAGTATATAATGTAGTAATTTACTTACACTAATTTATGTTTAGATCACTCAAGGCTAATCTTCTTTATATCCTTCCCTCCCATAGATGCCATCAGCGAGCGCAATCCGCGTGTTATCGATGACACCCGCGCCCGCAAATTGGCCAGCGACTTGAAGCGATGCTCCTACTACGAGACCTGCGCCACCTACGGCCTGAACGTGGAGCGCGTCTTTCAGGACGGTAAGTTGCAGGTGCAACCAATGTGATTAGATATTGATTTGTTCTCTGGTCCCACACAGCCTGCCAGAAGATACTCTCGCAGCGATTGCCGCTGCCGGCGGCGATGCAGCCGCCAACAGCGCGGCCAACAACACCGCAGGGCGCCCGACTGGGCCTCGCCTCGTATCAGGCGCCCACAAACGGGCAGCGGGCGCAGCAGCAGCTGCCGCTGCGGATGAGCGCCGACTTTGCCCAAACGGAGCTCTGGTCGCTGCAGGCCGCCGCCGCCGCCTCCTCCTCCTCCTCGACGAATGAGAACAACAACATAACCAAATACAACTCAGGAGCAGCGCCACAACAGCAACAGCAGCAGCAGCAGCATCAACATTCGCAGCAACTGTCGCTGCAGGGCGACTGCGGCCAGGTGCAGCTGCGCGATCCGCGCGATCTGGCCCCGCCGCCGGGCAAAGAGCTGCCGACGCCCACATCGACGCCGACGACAAGCCGGAAGAGTCGACGTCGCTCCAATCTGTTTATACCCTCCTCCTCCAAGAAGAGCGACAAGGAGCCCAAGAGCAGCGAACTGGGCAGCGGTCGCTCGATTCCCATCAAGCAGGGCTATCTCTACAAGCGATCCAGCAAATCTCTGAACAAGGAGTGGAAGAAGAAGTACGTGACACTCTGCGATGACGGGCGGCTCACGTATCACCCATCGCTGCACGATTACATGGACGATGTGCACGGCAAGGAGATACCGCTGCAGTATGTGACGGTGAAGGTGCCCGGCCAGAAGCCGCGCGGCTCCAAGTCGATCATCACGAACAGCGCGCTGACCAGCTCCCTGCTGGCCAACGGACAGCGGGCGCAGGGCACCCTCAGCGAGGGCATCGGCTGCCTCACCCTGGCCAAGGACAACCAGCGCAAGCTGAGCGAGAAGCTCTCGCTGCTGGGCGCAACAGGAGCAGGCGCCGGCGGAGCCAGCCTCGGGGTTGGTGTCGGTGTGGGCATCGCCGGCGTTGAGCCCCTCAAGTCGAATAGCTCGCAGCAGACCAGCGGGGATGAGGGCATTGCCATGTCCAATTCCAATTCGCAGACATTTATCGCCGGCGAGGCGACCGCCAGCAAACTGGAGGCCCAAACGCCGAACGTGAAGAAGCGCCATCGCCGCATGAAGAGCAGCAGCGTCAAGGCGAACGAGGCGGACGACAACGATGGCTACGAGTTCTACATCGTTTCGTTGGACGCCAAACAGTGGCACTTTGAGGCCGCCAACTCGGAGGAGCGCGACGAGTGGGTCGCCGCCGTCGAGCAGGAGATCTTCAAGAGCCTCCAGAGCATCGAGAGCAGCAAAACGAAGCCGGCAACCAGCACCGAACTGGCCTCCATGGTGGCCATCAGGCAGCGGGTGCCCGGCAACGGACACTGCGTCGACTGTGCAGCGCCAAGTAAGTATCTAATAGTGCCATCACTAGAATTTGGCGATAGTTTTGAACTTAAGGCGATTGAAATCTCTAAAATTTGGCAATAGCTTGAACTTAAGCCGATTAAAAGTTTTTGAAATAATTAAATGAAATATTGAGTCTTTATCATCGATAAGGTCACCAATATATGCAGTAAAGTTAAACAACTGGCGATAGTGTCATCCCTAAATTTTGGCTATAGTTTGAATTTAAACCAATTCAACGAAGTAGAAATTAAGTAAAACATGAATTATCGATGGCGCTATCACTAATATTTAGCGGTAACTTAAGTTCAAGCTTTGCGATATTAGTGGAAATTGAGAAATATATCAACATTTTGATAGCTGAACCTTACCATACTTTTAAAGAAACCGATAAGGGAATCCCAACTAGTGAAATTTATAATATTTTAAACTTTAAATATAATATAATATAAGCATTAGGGGTACTTCCACTTACATTTGGGTGTCCTATTGCATTGGAATATGTATTAATTATTTTGATTCTCTCCATTTACAGATCCCGAATGGGCCAGTCTCAATCTGGGCGTGCTCATGTGCATTGAGTGCTCGGGCATCCATCGCAATCTCGGCTCGCACATCTCCAAGGTGCGCTCCCTGGGCCTGGACGACTGGCCGTAAGTAGCCAACGCACACAAACACTATCGAAACTTGTACTTATTTTTCTGTATTTATCCCTTCTTGATCTGGTTTAGAGCGCCGCATCTGAGTGTTATGCTGGCCATTGGCAACAGTTTGGCCAACTCTGTGTGGGAATCGAATACGCGACAGCGGATCAAGCCCACCGCACTGGCCAGTCACGAGGAGAAGGAACGCTGGATACGCAGCAAATACGAGGCCAAGGAGTTTCTGACGCCCCTCGGCAGTGGCAACCATGTGCATGCCGCCGCCCCGGGCCAGCAGCTGATCGAGGCCGTCATCAGGGCGGACATCAGGTCAATTGTGTCCATTCTGGCCAATTGCCCGTCGGAGGTGTCCAATGCCACTGTGAGCGCGCGGGATGTGCGCACCCCGCTCCTGCTGGCCTGTGCCATTGGCAATCTGGCCATAGCCCAGCTGCTCATCTGGGTGAGTTACCAATGCACTCGCTTTTAACTGAACAATTTGTGTACTCATTTGTTGTTGTTTTTTGCATTCACAGAACGGTGCGAATATTAAGCACACGGATCATGAAGGTCGCACCTGCTTGGCCTACGCACGCGCCGCACAATCTTTGGCCACGGCCAAGTCGATGAAGGCCGCCGCTGCGTTGGCCGCCGGCACACCGGCTCCAGCGCCGCCGCCGCAGACGGCGCCCTCAGCGGCAGCTAACGGTGGCATACCGGCGCCACAGTACAATGTGGAGGATACGACGGCGCTGGTGGAGCTGCTCGTGGGTCTGGGCTGTCCGGAGTCGGCGCCGCTCACGGCCAGCGGCACGTTGCCACGGCGTCGCGATACCCTGGGCACACCCTATGAGAAATCCGTTTCGGGCGTCATTTAAATACAAATTAATCAATTCAAAGAAGTGGATGAAAAACAGACGCATAGTTGAATTTCATAAGCTAAAAAATTAGTTTTGTATTAATTGTAAAATGCATAAAAGTATGTGTAATCTGTTGTTCGTAATTAGTTTTAGAAAGTACGCGTAAATTTCTCTCTGTGTATAGCTAACGTATCGGGAATATTTTGAATGACGCTTAGTTTGTTAGTTCGTAAATTTGAAAAATGTGCAAATTAATTTTTTTGGTCAACGTTGAATGGAAATTCACAGAAATCCTTTTTTATTTACCTTTTTTTTTGGTTTTATTTTGTTTTTGGAATACGCTTAGCTTATAGGCACAATCTGTACAGTCTTGTTGTAATCTCAAGTTTTTAAATAATTTATTATTTTCGTATTATAACTATTATCATTATTATTATTATTATTATTGTTTTTAAATTGTGTGCAGGTTTTTTATGTCGTTTGCAAAACAACAAATTAAGTAATTATGTAATTTGCTTTTTAATGAATATTTTATTAATAGAAAAAGCTCTCGTTTGTCATCAGTATACATAAAAATATAATACGCCTAAAAATAACTGATGGAAAAACATATATATACGTATAAACATAGTGAATCTAAGACTAAAGCCAAAAACAATTTATCACACTATATGTATACATAAAAAATACAAAAAAAATATATATACAAAGTTGAAATTGCTTGATAATCGGTTAAAACACGCTTAAACGGACAAACACAAAAACTTTGCTATCAAAATTCCAAAATAAAATAAATAACAGAACTTAATTATTAAAGACGTTTGGATTGTATAAGAATCGGAACAGTTAGAATGAAATGACAAATTATATATGATATATACTATATTAATGTAGTAAACACTTGAAAGTATTTCAAACCAATTATACAATATAGTTATAAAATTCTATATACATTGTGTAAGCAAGTTGCAGTCGGGTGTGACCGACTGTGCAACACTCTGTTCACAGTGTGATTAAAATTTTTAATAGTAGAAAACTGACGCGATCTATGTCAAACAACTCGTACTGACCAGGACCATCAATTGGTTATCAAAATCTTTCTTCTCGTTTTTGAAATATCAAGGATTTGGGTTTTGGACCATTTTGTCTTGCTTTGCGTCCTGCGACTGAATTTTTCCGAGAACACTTAGTGAACAGAGTACATAAATGATATATATATATATGTATACATCCAATTTATTGTGTACGTTATTTGTACCACTTCAAATACACAAACAACAGAGCGTGGCAAAACTCAATCTAATTGGAAAAAAGCAATAGGCACAAAGAAAACAACACAAATTCAAAAGAAAACATTAAATAAAAATTTAAAAAACATTTAAAATATGATGTTTTATTTCTATATACTAATAATAGTTGCTAGTAATTAAAAAAAATATATGTGACGAAAGGAAAAATACATTTAATATTTTGAAGTTCATCGTAGAATATCCTTTTAATTATTTAAAACTTACCTTTACTGGACGTCTAAAAAAATTTCGAGAACTTGCTAGAAAAACAATTTTAAAAATTTCAACATTGGTTTTTTTTTAAGGAAAAGGCAGTTTAATATTCTTGTCGGACTTCTTTATTTCATTACAGAAAGATTTTACATTTACATTTTTTGAAAGGTTTTAAAATATGTAGAATTTTTTAAAATACGTATGGTTATAAAGATCTTAATACCTTTTTTTCGATAGTATTTCACACATTTGTCCGACAATTTGATTTTTTGTTATCAGTTGTAAGATTAATTGATATATATTTATTATATAATTTTGTAAATTGTATGGATAGGCTTGGGCAAAATCAGAGTTCTCTGAGAGGAAACGGTAAAGGAAATACAAATGTTTAGGGGAACCTGAAGGGCTGTTTGACCATTGCCTCAAAGTCCGTGATTTTCCCCAAAAAGAATAAATGTCATCTTAATTGTTTATAGGATGAGGTGGGGGGCAATCGAAACGATCAATTGGTGTTGCCGCTGTTGGTGAGGGGATAGTTTAGAAACGCGCTTTACCAATAAGATAGCTTTTTATACGCTGAATGGGGGATACATTCGATGCACCGCACTCTGAACGAGGCTCCGGTAGGGATCGCAAATACCTTGCTAAACTCTGGGGATGTTAACATTTTTTTTTTTTTTTGTAAGACTTGAATTCTGAACAATTTCAATATCCTATCCGTTTTTTTTTTATATTGTTTTTTTTTTTTTTTAATTAATTGTTTTTTGTTATCCGTTTAATGTTGCTTGCCATTTGTCCATATACGTTAGCTGAGAGTCGTCGTCGTTGCTGCCATTTGAGTTGAAAGTGAACGATTTTGTTTGGGTTTGATTTTAGAATTTTTGTTGTTTTTGTGATTGCTTCTCTTAACTTTTTCATTTTTTGTCTAACACAACAAGCAAACTCCACGCAATGCTGCCGCATGAGCCGGACCCCATTGTACAATAGTTGTTGTAGTGATTGTTGCTGCTGCTGCTGATGGTTGTTTGGTTGAATTGG
Organism: Drosophila micromelanica; assembly: GCA_004143825.1. Lineage (NCBI taxonomy): Eukaryota > Metazoa > Arthropoda > Insecta > Diptera > Drosophilidae > Drosophila > Drosophila micromelanica. Next base: position 115,474 of record SCDY01000014.1, on the reverse strand, counting down.
TTGTTGTTTGGAATTATTTTGTTTTTGAAATATGCGCGAGATGGGGGAAAAATCGCCACCATAACAACAACAACTACAGCAACAAACAACAACAACAACAACAAAAAATCTAACAACCTGACGCTGCTGCTGTTGCAGCGATCGCTGTTGGTTTTGGTTTGGTTGCCGTTGCCCGCCGGGCCGCATCTGAGAGAAACTTCGTTAACTTGGAACTCCATGTCGTGTTTTGTGGTTGTACAGAGAACACACGCTTGCATCCTTGCATACAATTTGCATCTGCAGTTGCCTTGCATTTGCCACCTAGCGTCCGCACTGGTTCATTCATTTTTTATTCGCCTTAAATTTGGCATAGAAACTCTGGATTTGGGCATAGCGCACTGGTATCGAATCGAGTATGCCGGTATAGCTAAAATTCTGCTGCTGTCTGTTCTTCTCGTGCAGATTATCGCCGGATAGATAGGTGACCACGTTCTTTTGCAGCTCGCTGACATGCGGATCGGCATGATTGGCCACCAGATGATTGCAGAACTGTGCAATTTGCAGGAACACCGATGCGTCCCGATCTAATTTGGGGAACAGCAATTAGAAGTCCGTTGACAGTTGTGCTAGCATTCGGCACTTACCCATTTTGCGTGATATTTTGAGGAGCGACAGCGGTTGGCTTTCGTTGTCGCGCTGAGCACGCAGATGGCGATTGCCATGTTTGAACTCCTGCTCCAGCCAGCGGATGACGTGACGCACGTTCTCGCTGCGCTTCTTCAGCTCATCCAGTTCGTTGAGCACTACATAAAAAAAAACAGGGATTAGCGACTGCTCGAGATGCTCACAGCTAATTTCAATTACTTACCCGCATTGGGTATAAGGACAATGCATTTTTTGGTCCTCACCAGCGACTTGACAATGCCATTGTATTCGGTCAGGGCCTTGGCATCGACAACAACGAACGGCGACATCACCACATGGGCGGGACTATCGCGCAGCTCCTCCTCCAAAGCCTCCACCTCGTTCTGCAGCCAGAGTTTGCCCATGATTTCACATTTCTTGGTCATCGCCTCGGAGCGCTCCTCGTCGGCGCCGCTGCTCGACTGCAAGTTCAGCTTCTCGATGACGCTGTTCGTGGTGGTCGATGCGGAGGCCGAGGTGCCCCCAGCGACCGAGGTGCCCGTGGCGCTGGCAATGACAGCAGCTGCCTTCTCGGCATTGCGATTGCGCAGATATCCCTTGCGCGGCAACTTGCGGCACTCCTCGACGGTGTCCTTCTCCTCGTTGCTGGTGTAGCTCTTCCGCACGATGCCATTCTTGCGATCCGAGTAGCGACGTGTGCGTCCCTCGTTCCGTTTCCGTGTGGTCTTCGGCGCAGTGCGACGTTCGCGACGCCGCGAACAGCCGCCCTTCTTCTCCTCGCGCTTCTTCTTCTGGTTCTCGGTGAAGCGACGCGTCTTCACGCAGAAGCGATAGTTGAACTTCTTCTGTTTGCAAATGAAGAAACCAAAATCAACCATCTTGAAGATGCGCAATATGGACTCCTCCTGGGGCGTGACACGCTCCCTAATTATCGTCTCCCAGTCGAGGGTGATCTGTGTGCTCTGGAATATGTCAAAGTTCTTGAACGCAAAGTCCTCGCTCAGCGGCACATTGGCGCGCACATCGAACAGCTCGACGAGCGCCTCGCGCACATTGCTCGTGGTCAGCAGCTCCCGCTCGAAGTACACCTTGCGGGTGAACACATCGATGTTGCAGTAGTTCAGCAGCTTCATGATCTTGTGCACAAACTCCGGATTCGAGTGGTAGCAACCAATCAAGATCTCCGGATTTATGCGCAGCCAATCAAACAGCATCTTCAGGGCGCGTATTGTCGGCTCATTGTGCACGCAATCGATGATGATATTCGGATTAATCTTTGTGTACTTGTTGCGATAGACCAGCTTCTTTGGCGGCTCCGTCATGCTGACTGGGGGAACATTGATTCCGCCCATCGCTGCCAGGGGCACATCCGCAGCAGAGGCTGCTGCTGCTGCTGCCGCAGCTGCTGCAACGGCGGCCATGTTCTCCTCGGCACTCTTAAAGTTCAGCTGCAGCACCTCAAAGCTGCGCAACAGCTCCTCCGAGTCCACCTCCTGCGAATTGGGTCGACGCTCCAACTCCTCGGGATAGATAAGCCGCTCCTCCTCAATGACCACATCCTCGCCGTCCGAGTAAACATTGCCGCCAGCAGGCAGACGTGTCGTGCGCTCCTTCTTGGAATATTCACCTATTTTGGAACAAGAGGTAATTTTGAAATGAATAAAAAATATATATAAAAATTATAAAAAAAAAATATATATTTATATATTATATATATTATACAGTCGAGTATTTTAATTCACGTTCGTTTGTCTTGTAGCTCAAAATCGTTTTGGTTTAATTTTAATTTTCATTGTGTATTTATTTTAAAATTTAAAGCAAATATGAGATTATGGGACTTTCTTTTTTTCGATTGAAGATAGAGACTTTAAACTTTTTATTACAATTACAATTTTTTTTATATGCCGGCTGCGCCCATTTGGGATTCCCCAAATTTGGAATGTAGACAGATTAGGATAACCTTTTGAAGATCGTTAAAGCCAAAAATTAAAAAAAAAAAAATTATCTCAAAATAAAATAATTATTCTTAAATATAATTAAAACCATTGTTGACTACTTTAACCCTGGCACATCAATATTATTTTTTGTACAATGTATTGAAAAAATCCTAAATACAGACGAAATAGATTTTTTTTGTTAGATAATTATTAGATTCGAAATTATTAAATCAATGTTTCTAATGCATTGTCAACTGCTTAAAAATAGGGTTTACAGTAATCTTTTGCAAAATCAAATTCAGTTAGGAAACATAGATATTGTTAATGAAACCGATTAATAAAATTTGACAAGCCGAATGACAACAATGTCAACTGCAAGAAAAATTTGTTGTATGCATGAGCAGACACAAATTTGCGTTTTCTATTTTTAGATGATTTATTAAATACCCTCGGGCATTAAAATTATATTATTCTTGCATTTAAATTTATTTGAATTCTTAATTATATCACAAAGATATAAAATAAATAATTTAAGTTAATTTATTGCCAACTTTTAAGTGTTTTATTCTAAAACTCGGATTCAAGTTTACTTATTCCTGTTGTGTTTAAATTTAAATACTGAAAATTGTTTGAATGAACAGAGTTAAAAAAATATAAATATCAATGTACGGGGGTTTTTATTTTGCAACTCAATAATACGATATATAAAGGTAAAGACGAAAAAACGCGAGATTTATCGATCAGAATCAGGATAACTAGCTGTCAGTCCATCCGTTCGTCCGTTCCATTATATGTTTAACCATCCATTCATCTTTTCAAAAGCCTGATCTTTGACCTTCTTTATTTATACCCAACAAATCTGACAGTTGTTTAACAAATGAAACTCACCCGCTGGCACCTCGTCGTGTTCGACGGCATCAATGTCACTGAAATCGGTATCGAAATTGGAGCTCAGGTCGGTGTAGTCCTCCTCGTCGCTGTAGAAGTCCGTGTCCATGTCGCTCTCGCTGTCGTAGCAGGAGCTGTCGTCCGATTGTGCGATCTTGCGGCGACGGCGACGCAGGCGCATTCCGCGGCGTTTGCTCTTGCAGGAGAGCGGGGTCTTCAGGTCGCTCTCCTTGGCCTCGTCGCTGGAGCGCGTCGAGATGGGCTCAGCGCCGCCCAGCTTATCGTTATCGGTTGCCTCCTGGGTCTTGGCGCAGCCATCATCCGCCGAGTTTTGGCTGTCGCGCGAATCGGAGCTGCAATCCTTAAGCGAGTGCGGCCGGGCCATCAGCTTCTTGTCCTTGCGCTCGCACTCGCCGACGGCGGCCAGCCAGTTCTTGTACTCGTTGCGCGACTTGCGCACCGTGGTGTCAAACTCCTGGAAACGCTGCTCGTACTCGGCCTGGAAGCGTTCGTTGTCCGCGGCGCGGGCCAAAATCGTTTGCTCAATGTTCACAATGCAGGCGTCCATCAGATCCGAGCAGGCGGCAACTAGAAAGGCGTGCAGCGAGTACACCTTGGGTGAGTTAATCATCTTCAGCTTGGACAGACAAAAGAACAGAATGGAGATGATCTTGAAGATGCTCGGCTCGGGTACACGCAGCTGCTGGGCGCACAGAATCTTCCGTAAATCGATGAGGACACAGTGGCAGAGGGAATTAAAATCTGGCACCTCCTTGTCAAAGAAGAAAATGTCCACAATCAGATAGAAGCGCGCATAGAAATCCTCAATATTGAACTCCAGCTTGGCCGGGTCCATTTGCTCCAGATATTCTGTGTGCTTGGCGAACAGTTTGTTCAAATTGTTTTCGCTCAGCTCGAAGGGAATAATGCACACCAGGGAGTACAGATAGTGATAGGTCGAGTCCAGATCAAAGTTCTGGCCATAGTACAGGGTGCCTAGCTGATTCTGGGCCATGCCAATGGCGGGATTAAGCTTGAATGCCTCCAGATAGTACTTGGCCACCTGCTCCTTGCTGATGCTCAGGCTCAGCTGGCTGTCGATGCGAAAGTCCAGAAAGTATCGATGCAAATCGCCCAAACTCAGGAGCGAAGAGTGTATGGTGTCCAGTGCAAAGGACACCGCCTCCAGGCTCTTGTCCACAGCGGCCTGCGATGGCTCCAGCTCCTTGCCACCAACTGTCGTGTCGCTAATGAAGTCGCTAATGTAGCCCTCACTTATAATAGAAAAGTCAATGAGATATTTCAAGTCCAGATCGTAAATCTCCTCCATTTTTGCGGAGAGCCGCTTGTAATTGAAGATGCCGGCGCAGAGGAAACGCTCCAGTTTCTGCATCTGCTCCGCATCGGTGCCCTGCTTGTGCCAATGCTTCTTCACAAAGGCTATGAACTCGTAGTAGCCCCGTCGCCACATCACCTCACGCACCTTCTTGCCCACCGACTGATAGTCCTGAAAAGTATAGATGTGTTGGATCATTGCAGTATTTAAGGTGAATGTTTTAGATGAGTATGAATATTTAAATTTAAAAAAAATATATTATAATATATAAAATATATTTTGTGGTTATTTTTTATGAGAGCAATATCTTATTTAGTTGTATATGTTTTGTTTTTTATAAGAGCAATATCTAATTTAGGTATATCAATGCTATTCAAACGATTTTGTTAATTCCGTTATCTGTTATAAATTTTGAAATTGAATATTTTAATTGTTTATTATTTGTTTTTTCAAAGAAAAGTTTTGTATATTCATTTGGTTCCACTAATGAATTTTCTTGCTGAAAATTCATAGAAAATCTCTCTCATTCCCTATATACATTTTATAAATAGAGTTCAGGAAATTTCATTATTATTATTATTTTGATTTTCTCTAATAATTTCGAAAGGTTTAGGGAATACCTATATTACATTTCTCGGTATTTCTTCTAAAGACTATTTTAAATATTTCTTAAGTTAAATTTATTTACATTTGTAGTATAAGTATTTTTTTTAATTTAAGAACAAGTTTTTAAGACGCTTCGTTATAGAAACTTTTTACTTTTGCAGAGGATAATATAATTTTATCACGAAGTTGTCTTCAGTACAGACGTCGGAGTCGACTGGATTGAAGCACTATATCAAGTAGCTTCCGTATGAGTAATCGGTTGAATAAATTTCTTTTTCAAGATTGATTGAAACAATCTATCACTTTTATGGAACATAACCATGTCAACTTTTTGGGTGTACAGTAACAGCAGAATGCCAAAAACCAAAACCAAATACATATACTGTTTTTACCAGTCATATTTGTCTGTATTTCAGATCTCAATGTAATTACCTTGAATATAATTTGCTTGCACAGCTGGACAAGATTAGCGCGCTTTTCCTCGATATCGTGCTGGAACAGTTGTCCAATATTTTGCACATTGCGCTTGGCATCGTCCAGTTGCTTCGAGACGGTATAAAGAGCGCTATAGAAATTTCGATAGTTATAATTATATATGTAATATAATATATGTATATGTGCATGGTGAAATTGAAATTTACCGATATAGATCCTTAACCTCCTGGCTGAGCGCGGTGTTGCCATTATTCGATTGCATGCCATTGTTGTTGTTGACGCCGCAGAGCGTTGCGTCTAAATTGCGGCAGCGACTTTTGCTGCCACCGCCAGCGTCGACGGCGCATTCGCTGGATGCGTTCGATCCGCCGGAACTAAGTGTTGACTCCATGGTCAAAGTGTGGAACACTGGAAAATGAAAACAAACAAAAAAACACACACACACACGAATATAAATAAACGACAATAATAAAGCAACAAGCGAAGTATTTTGCAGCTGTTTCTCGAAAGTCTTTTTCTTCTTCTTCTCTTTTGGGTTTTTTTCTACGTTTTTTTTCGTGTGCTGACGAATTGTTTGCACAGAAATTTACAGCTTCAGGTATTTTTATGATTGTTGTTTTTGCAGCTAGAAGAAAACGCTGACAAGGCGGGTTCGCACGCACACAAATACACGGGTATCTATATGTTAGTGTATTGCGTATTGAATAATCAATTAAATTGTGACTGGCTGCGCTGCGTTGCCGCTGCTGCTGCGCTGCTGCTGCTCCTGCTCTGGCATTTTCTATGCAGAGCAGCCACTATGCACAGCTTGCGAAATACGTTTGCACTTTTACGCACTTGCTTTATGTTTTGTTGTTGTTTTCACGCGCAGCTGTTGGTTGTTTGCAGATAACTGTAGTAAAATGCGTGTTTTCATTACCTTTATCAGTTTTATATTGTTTTAACTTTGCACAGTTCACGTTTTGCGTTGCTTTTCCCTTTGTTAACAACAAAGTGGCGCATGTACGTTCAGACTGCGCATACAATGCGGTGCATCTATGTTCACGAACTAGTTCACAGCGGACCCGTGTTGTGGAAATGTCTGTTGACTACTATCTGTTTCACCGTATATAGAATGTGTTTCTAAGCTAAACATTTGTTTTTGCCAAGGCACTCTATAATGCATATTATTTTAAATTTTCAAACATACCAATACAATATGGCGCTCACGTATTTATTGCTTTTTGTCATGCAATTCGCACGTGTAAGTGTGGAAATGGTGTGAGCGTTAGGTAGTGTTGGAATGCGCGACTCATTCGCTTAGTTTATATCGATATACGGGGTGTTCAAGTATATATCGATGGCAAATAGCAGCTGATAGGCGCGCGCTGTTTAAATGAGTGTTGTGAAAAAATATTTGATTGGGTAGAAAATCGAGAAAAAACTGAAGCGAGAGAAGTGGGTAAGTACGCTATTGAATGATTATTTTGCCTTTTTAATGCACACAGTGTAACAATTGGCATATTTTAAGATCAGAATTGTGGCAATTTAGAATAATATGCTATTACTTCAGTGCAAACAAGTTTTATTTATTTATTTGTTTATTTTTGTGCCATATTCACAAAAAAGCTTTTACCTTTCAATGGTGTTGATCAATAAATACGCAAAAGAAGTGTGTCAAGCATATTAATAAGACACGAAGACGGCGCTAAGCCGGCTCTGAACGTCGATTCCAAAAAATATTGATCGGGTTTAATGATATTGTGCGCCAGAGCGGGCAGCGATTAGCGCTGGTCACGTCGTTTGCACGATCGAGAGACGAGAACCCCGCCGAACATCGAACCTCGAACCTCGAAACTGAAACCTCTATAAAACTCACGCACTGCCATTCAAACATTCTCAGTTTCATTTCGCGTGCGAGACGGTCAAGATCGCTGCAGTTATTCGATCGGCATCTAATTTATTCGTACGTAAGTTTTTCCTTCTATTTTATAATTTAATTTCTCGTTCGAAGAACTTGAGACATGTCGTTGGCTTATCGTTTAAATGCAATTAACTTATTGAAAATTGTAATTGTACTGTTAATTGAAGCGTGTTTTTTAATTGTTTGCGTTTCGCCTTCGTTAATTAATTAGCAATTCATTATATGTATTATACATATATATGTTTTAATCTGCTATTAACAATTGACGCAACTGTTTTTTCAGTTTCAATTATTAATTGACTTTCTTATCTGCACTTTCATGCAATTTATCGCCTAGAATTTACAAACATATAGTCCAGCGTGTCGTAAATAGTTTCTAGATATCTAGCAGGTAGTTAGCTTAGCTTAGATTAGCTTATCATCCCGTGAATTTATGATCTTTCTATATAGATAGGTGCACAGCGTGTTAAGCTAATATTTGCAGTTCACGTTCCTACTTCAAATTTCTTTATCGATCACTTAGAAAAATGTGTAAGAGTTTGTAATTTTCCAGCAAACCATTTTGTTGACCGATCGACTTGACTGATAATAGCTTGTAAAAACATTTTTCAACTTCTATTACATTTAAAACTTGAACTTTTTATTTTTCATAATAATCATTGAAAAAAAGTTAATTTAAAAATTTTGAATTTCAGTTTTAATTTAAATTTTTGTAACTATTTTATTTCAGTATTAACTATTTTAATTTTTACGTCTGACTACTTTTTTTAGTTTTTGTGGCAACAAGTAATTTTTTTTAATTATTTCAAATTGCATTTTTTGCAATATACATAAAGTTTTAGTTTTTAGAGTCTAAGCATTTATTTATTAGTCCAGACCAATTTAAACGAACGTGCAGTTAAAAACTTTAACTACTTATGTAGCTAATTATTTAACTGATTTTTTTATTTATGTTTTTTTTTTTGGCATTTAAAATATACTTTTATAATTGAAAACTTGTTTTAGTTTTCTAACAGGTTAAAAAAGCAATATAAATTTTTTAAATATATGATTCAAGTATTTATAGTAGACTATATATTTGTATAGTTATAGCTGACATTAATTAATATTTTTGTCAAGTTTTTACTTAGAATCTGATTTCTATCATCAGTTGAAAGAGCAAAGATAACCCTAACTTGAGTTTGGTTACCCGCTTTTAATTCAATGTATTTCATTCAGCAAATCTTATCGGCACAAATACTTAACCATAATTGGGCAATTTGCCAACTACTTATCATCCAGTATTACCTATAATTCTGAACAATGGATGATTGTGCAATTAAACTGCGGCAAAAAGTAGCCTTTAATAGTATTTGATAGCTATATAGATAGTATATAGACAGTACAGGGTCAGGGTCAAATTTTCGCGACATCTTAATCAATTAAGCTGAAACACTTTCGCAGTCTTCCCCCGGGGCTAAAGACACATGATCAGGGTCAGCTGTGCGGCTTCTCTCAATTCTTAATTTAAAAAAAATCAAAAACAAAAGTTTGCTTTCTACTTGCAGTGAGGATTTTTTGGAAATATGAAGCTTCTGGTGGTGGTCCTTGTGGCTACGTTGGCGGTACGTTTACCAACACTGCTATTTTTTAGCAGCAAACCAATTTATTACCAACACTCAAAATTTGTAGCTAACACATGCCGTGGTCAAGGAGGAGATCGCGGCCAAGGAGTATTTGGCGAATCTGAACAAGGAGCTGGCCAAACGCACCAATGTCGAGACGGAGGCTTCCTGGGCCTACGGCTCCAATATCAACGATGAGAACGAGAAGAAGAAGAACGAGGTATCCGCCGAATTGGCCAAGTTCATGAAGGAGGTGTCCGTCGAGATACAGCGCTTCAATTGGCGCACCTACCAAAACGAGGACTTGAAGCGCCAGTTCAAAACCCTCTCCAAACTGGGCTATGCCGCCCTGCCCGAGGCCGACTATGCCGAATTCCTGGAGACGCTTTCCGCCATGGAATCCAACTATGCCAAGGTGAAGGTGTGCGATTACAAGAACAATACCAAATGTGATCTGGCACTCGAGCCCGAAATCGAGGAGATAATCACCAAGAGTCGCGATCCCGAAGAACTCAAGTTTATTTGGCAACAGTTCTACGATAAGGCCGGAACAGCGGTACGATCCCAGTTTGAGCGTTACGTGGAACTAAACACCAAGGCGGCCAAGCTGAATAGTAAGTGACTCCTCAGTATCTCCTCTATATTCTTTTCTACTATGTACATATATAGAAGATTATGTAGTAGATATAGTTATAAAATTTGGTGTAAAAACAATGAAATTCAATCAATCAATCATTTTTGTATTTTGATTGAGTTTAAAGTAGGGTTATTATACTAATAATATATTAGATATTTAATCAAAGCATTTTGGAATTAAAATAATATTTAAGAATCTACCTACTCCATTTGTTATCTGCAGTATCCAGACTATCTTAATTTTTTTCTCAAATCTTCATCTTTAATAAATTTAAACCCTTTTCCTTTCTTCAACAATTATTTCTAATACTTAATTTAGCAATAGGCCATAATATAAATTCTTTATTCTTATCCTGACTGTCATAAATTATTACTCAATCCTAAATCTGTGCCAAACCCCCCTCCCTACTACCCTTTCCCTATCTTTTCCCTTCATTAAGTATTAATCTATTATTATTTATTTACTTTAGCTTTTCCTTGATCTCATTCTATCCTTACTCTACCTATCCTCTTTGATTTAAAAGATTCCAACTTTTTCTTCATTGACAATCTACCTATTGTTAATCTACCTTTACTTTACCCACCGCACATATTCATTTTAATCCCATTTAATCCTGGACAGACTACACTTCGGGCGCTGAGGTTTGGCTGGCTGAGTACGAGGATGAAACATTCGAGAAACAGCTGGAGGACATATTCGCCGAAATTCGTCCGCTCTACGAGCAAATCCACGGCTATGTGCGTTATCGCTTGAGAAAGCACTACGGTGACGAGGTTGTCTCCGAGAAGGGTCCGCTGCCCATGCACCTGCTGGGCAACATGTGGGCACAGCAATGGTCTGATATTGCGGATCTCGTCTCGCCGTTCCCCGAGAAGCCTCTCGTTGATGTGTCCGCTGAGATGGTCAAACAGGGCTACACGCCGCTCAAGATGTTCCAAATGGGCGATGATTTCTTCACCTCCATGAATCTGACCAAGTTGCCACAGTAAGTGAAGGGCGATGATCATCCAGTATTCCAATGGTTTTCTAATTTTCACTCTGACAGGGATTTCTGGGATAAATCCATCATTGAGAAGCCGACAGATGGGCGAGATTTGGTTTGCCATGCCAGCGCTTGGGACTTCTATCTGCAAGATGATGTCCGGATTAAGCAGTGCACCCAGGTGACCCAGAGCCAGCTGTTCACCGTTCACCACGAGCTGGGACACATCCAATACTTCCTGCAGTACCAGCATTTGCCGTTTGTTTATCGCACTGGCGCCAATCCTGGTTTCCATGAGGCTGTTGGCGATGTTCTCTCGCTGTCGGTGTCCACGCCCAAGCATCTGGAGAAGATCGGACTGCTGAAGAACTTTGTGCTCGACGAGGAGGCGCGCATCAATCAGCTCTTTCTGACGGCGCTCGATAAGATTGTCTTCCTGCCCTTCGCCTTCACAATGGACAAGTACCGTTGGTCGCTGTTCCGCGGCCAGGTGGACAAGTCCAACTGGAACTGCGCATTCTGGAAGCTGCGCGAGGAGTACTCCGGCATTGAGCCGCCAGTTGTGCGCACCGAGAAGGACTTCGATGCCCCGGCCAAATATCACATATCCGCCGATGTGGAGTATCTGAGGTGAGTTCATCGAATCGATCTTCAAGATTTATTTCTATTTTACATTTTGAGTATAGGTATCTGGTCTCGTTCATCATACAATTCCAATTCTACAAATCTGCCTGCATCAAGGCGGGCCAGTATGATGCCAACAATCCGGAACTGCCTTTGGACAATTGCGATATCTACGGCAGCGCAGCAGCTGGCGCCGCTTTCCAGTGAGTATTACGAGAATTTCAAAATTCAAGCTAGAGACTTGAATCGCGGAATATATATTCGTGTATATCCGTGGCGGATTAAGTGTAAGGATTTTTTGGCTACACCCACGGGGGGCGTGGCAATTTTGTTAAAAAATCTACAGATCTCTTTCAGATTTGAATCTGAAAGCATTTTCTCATAAAAACTGAATATCTTCCTCAATTTTAAAGCTATATACACCAAATTTTGCAGACAAATATTGATGTGATTCTATAAAAATCAGCGAAAACTAAATTTGGCATGACCACAATTTAGAGATAGTCACAAAATTAGGCAAACAGTTTATTCATGATCATAATCTGCATTCAAACATTTAAAAAATCAGTAATTTTCGAAAAACAAAAATAATTAATAACGTTTTTGTTTGCACTGTAAATGAGTATTGCACAGTCGGTTACACCCGACTTCGACATCATACCAACTTGCTAGCTTTTATCTTTTTTTTAACAGCAACATGCTCTCGCTGGGCGCCTCAAGGCCCTGGCCCGATGCACTGGAGGCCTTCAACGGTGAGCGCATCATGAGCGGCAAGGCCATAGCCGAATTCTTTGAGCCCCTTCGCGTCTGGCTCGAGGCGGAGAATGTGAAGAACAACGTGCACATCGGCTGGACAGCGTCCGATAGTAAGTAGCTTTAGGCACTCTCCTCTATGTGAACTAATCCAAATTACTCGTATCTTCTTCACAGAATGTGTGTCCACCTAATTGGTATTGGCCCTAAATGATTTCTAAAGTTCTCTTGCCTCGTCAAGATTTGTCAAAGCTGTAACAACTTTTTTCTTATACCGATAAAATAATGTGCAGTATTAAAAAGCCATTTAAAATCAAAACCCGTTGTATTTTGTATTTGTCAAGTGGAGCACATTATAATTACAAATTGTGGTCAACGGTCTCAGGTTGACCATGGGAATTTGCCACCTGCCAATTGCCAGTTGCCTTCAAGAGCTGCGCTGGCGCAGAACGTTATTTCAAGAGCTTCAATTCGACTACGTGTTGGGAATTTTCAAAAAAAAACACTAAGTGTACTAAAGTGAAAGAAAGTGCGATATAATGATTAAAAAACTCTTCATTTTAGTAAGTAAATGGAGTATCAAATATAGCTGAAAATTCACAACACAAATTGAAAAACTCTATTTTAAACATAAATATTGTGAGAAAGTGTGATATGAAATATATTATAAAGTGCTAACGAATCTAGTTCAAATTAAGATTTGAGTTAATAAAATTTCAGTTATTTTTAGACAAAGCATATCAAAAATATCTATTAAAACATAGTAAATAGAGACCTATCAAACACCTTATAAGAACACATTAATTTTAAACAGTTAAACAAATAATGAAGAAAAATCCTAGCAATAATAAATAATAACGAAATAAGTGGGAATTTTGTAGAAAGATTTCATTTTTTTTTATATTTATAGTCATTGAAATTAAAATATCATAAAATTTTTTTAAAGAGCATAATTTTAACTCTCAGTTTAAGTTGTTCTCATATTTTTCTTTTCTAATCAAATGTTTGTATTTTATTATTATTATTAATTTTATTATTATTATTGAAGTATATTGCTATATTGTTCACTATTCCGAGGATGTCCAATTTATGCATAAGACATTATGCATATTGTCTCAACATTAAATTGTGTTCTTATAAGTAGGGCATTAACTTTCAGTTTTGATGAGATTAAAATATCCAACTCTTTTATATATTTTCTATTATAATAAACTATTAAATGCCATATTTAGTTTTGCCTGGCGCAGACACAGGCTAATCCCACTCCCGATCCCAGCTTGGCAGCCTTTTTAAGCGACGTGAATCAGCAGCTGTCCCTGATCTCTGATCAGGAACAGTTGGCGCTCCTGCAAAATGAGCTGCATGGACCCAATAATCTGGTCGCCCTGCTGCAGGCCGAGTTGGCGCACGAGAAGCTGCTAAACTATCTAAAGAGCATCGCAAGGCGCGTGGCCAAGTGCAAGCGATTGCGTTTGGGTGACGCACTGCAGCAACGTCAGCTGCAGCGCATCCCGCAGCTGGGCTATGAGGCGCTCGGCGGTGCGGAGGTGGCCCAGATTTACGAGCTGGCCGCCAACATGAGCGAAAGCCATCAGAATGTTCAGCTCTGCGCATACGGAGAGCCCCTGAACTGCAGCCTGCGCCTCATTCCGGATGTGCAGCGCGTGGTGCAGCAGAGTCGTGATCTCCAGGAGATCGAGTTCTACTGGCTGGAGTGGCGTCGCCGCACGGGTCTCTCCGCCCGGCCGCAGTTCATTCGCTTCATGGAGCTGTACAAGAAGACGGCCCAGCTGAATGGATTCGATCAAGCCGAGGACTATTGGTTTCGCCATCTGGAGTTGAGTGGACAGCAGACGATGGGTCTGCTGAATAGCTTGATGGCGTCCTTGCAGCCGCTCCTCCTGCAATTCCATGCTCATGTGCGTGGCTCGTTGAGGAAAATGTACGGACAGGAGCTGATGCCACGTGGCCGACCTTATCCCCAGCATTTGGCGGAGGCTTTCCTGGGCAATGCCTTTAGGCGCGCTCGCGCCGATTGGTTTGTCGATATACCCTCCCAGGAGGTGGGTTTACCCAACATCACGGAGGCACTGCACCGACGTGGTCTGAGCACAACGCAGCGCGTTTTCTGGAATGTGGCGGAGTATTATCGTGGAGTGGGTCTAGACCAGCTGGAGGGGTAAGTAATTGGAGTAATCAAATAGATTTGCGGAGTGCATTATTACTTGATATAAATGTACAATATATTCATAATTACATTAACATTACATTATTATTATATTTGCACAAAACCATTATCGCCCCTTTTTATACAATGAGTATTTCAATGAGTTCAGTGTAGTAAAATCTTGACTTAAATTATTAATATTATCCAGCACTTTTAGTCCATATATTCTTGACAAAACTTTTTAAGCCTTATATGTAAAATATTATCAACTTCATATAAGTAAATTTTAAATAGTTCCTATAAACACAATTGAATAAAAATCGGTAAATTTAAGAAAAAATGTATCTTAATTAAAAAAAGTTTTTTTTACTAATGTATTCAACAATAAATACATGGGTACTAAATATTAAATTGATATCATTTGTAAAATTGATATCATTTGTAATTATAACTATATTCCATATTTGCTATCAATATGTAAGGAGTTTATTTTTCAACTCATCTTCATCCTCCCTTAGTTCCATTTGGAGCTACGCCCAGCCCGTGTCCACCCAAAACGAGGACAGCTGCTGGCACAAGGCCTGGCGCTTCCACACGTCGTCCACGAACAACTTCTCCTACTGCCCGCTGAACGATGAGGAGCGCTTCTTTAGCATGTTCGAGGCACAGTTTGAGCTGCATTATTTTCGCGCTGCCGCAGCGCAGCCGACGCTGCTGCGCGACGAGCCCTTTCCCAATTTTAGCGATGCGCTGGGCAAATGCTTTTCTTTGGCCGCCGCCTCGCCCCGCTACCTGCGCAAGCTGGGACTGCTCCGAGGTGCCGAGTGGAGCGGTTTGCCCGCCCGCCTGAATCGCCTCTATTTGCAGGGACTGCGAGTGGTTTTCCTGCTGCCCGTTTTCTATGTGCTCGATCGCTATCGGGTGGAGGTGCTCAGCGGTCACATCAAGGCGGACGACAATGAAGCCTACTGGCAGCTGACCGAGCGTTTTACGGGCGCTGCGGCGCCGCGCAGACGCGGCAACGAAGAGTTCGACGTGCCCGCCAAGCTTCTAATGGAGGTGGATGACCAATATACCAGGTGAGAGAAACTGTCGCAAACTCTTTGAAGATTGAAAAAAATATTATCTACATTAAGCAAAAATAGTTAAGTAACAACGTTCCTAAGTTGCAGACAGGTGTAACCGACTGCGCTATACTCGTTCACAGTCATTATCCTTATTATTATGTTGGATAATTTTAGATTATTGTAAGGTTATTCCAGAAGTATCTGTCAAGTTTGGTTATTTTAGTATATTTGGATTATCGTGGTTTGTCTATATTATATACTGAGATTATCGATGCGGTGCAGCCAAAAAATCGTATCACTTTAGACGAGTATTTCAAGTCACTGCTTCATAAACTCAAAAAACTCTTTTAACTTTAATTTTAATGAACTCAAAGCTTATTTTTCCCCACAGTCAATTCCTTAGCATCGTGCTACAGTTCCAGCTCTACAAGCACTTCTGCAGCAGTACGGGACAATTTGTGGCGGGCTCCGAGGACAAGCCTTTGGATTTGTGCGATCTCTCTGACCAGCACAAGATTGGCCGCAGTCTGAGGCGTGCCATGTCCTTGGGTTCTTCGGTGCACTACAAACAGGTGCTACAGGATCTTTTGGGCACTGGCGAGCTCAACATGGATGGGCTGTTGACCTATTTTAAGCCTTTGCAGGATTGGTTAACGCAGCAAAATCGTAAAAGCAATTTAGAAGTGGGTTGGTTATGAAGATAAAGACGCATGCCCAAAAGTATGCTATGAAAAGTCCGATATATGGGCATGTGGGGAAAAGTATGCAATAATATCCGATTGGTTACATTTTGAATATTGATTTGATCAGATTTTACGATATGTAACGTTTGTTCTAAAAATCTATGAAAAATATAAGACAAGAACTTCAGAAAATGAAATAGAACTTATCTTTGGTAAATTAAATTAATGAATAAATATAAATCAAAATTATCTTTATAAATTAAAAATTGTTCCTTTGAATTATTAATAAATAATAGCTTAGCCTTATTGAAAAAAAATGCAAATGGGAATTCCTACAAAAAAATAGGAACCTAATCCGCTTTTAAGACAGTTAATATCACTCCAATCAAACCATTCAATATGAGACTATCGAAAAAAATACAAACCCACTGACTATGAAGTTTTCAGTTATAGTTATCTTTGAAGCACTTCCCTACCCTTGTCATGCACTACAAGCTTCTAAGCAAACTTGAAAGTAAATTAAGCTTCAATTAACTTATAAATAATACCATTAATTTGTGTATAAAGCGCAGCAAACACTTTGTGCTGAAAATAACAAAGAGAACTACCGGAAAGAACAGATCTAAAATACAACTAACTCGAAAAACCCATAAGCGCGAGACTATAATTAAAATGCAATTCATTATGATGACTCTCCAGACAGCTGATACTCACAATACTTATAGTAAAATGTTTGAAATAAATTGTTAGCTTAAAGATTATTCATACATATGCATAGTTCAATTAGTTACAGGCACTGTAATGATAATTATTTTCCCACGCTTGCTGTGGGCTGTGTGCCTGGAATTCTAGAACTCATATACTATATAAGAAGTCGAAGTGCTTCAGGTGAGACCTTGACTTTTAGTACTCTAAAATAAATATAAGCAACAGGGAAAAGATTATTTGTGAAGTGCTGAACTCTAAATACCCTTGCTGTGTAAACAAATACAGTATAATTAGTAACATGATTATTTGCTAATATGTTAGGGGTATACTTAAGTGCTCTTAAAAAACTTGTAAAAAATCAGTAAGCATTGCTCGAATGTGAGCAATACTATATGAATTGCCAACACCCGGAACATCAATATTTTGCAAATTAATGCCTGAACTGTTCCATTTTCTCTTCTAAACTATTTAATTAAAATTTATTAAAACATATAGGAACTCTTGATGAAAAAAGAGGAAAGAAATATAATTTTTAATTTAAAATATAAAAATTTGTAATCTTTAATATATAAATTTTTAATATAATTTCAATGTACATTTATCAATTTTAATTTGCTTTCCATCCATCTGCCTTTCTGTTAAAAACTATTATTTTTTTTTGCCAAATTTGAAGCTAACGTATGATCTTGGAATATATGCTCGTTTATACTTGTACCAATTGGTAAATCGCGAAAATGGATATATCCTTTAGTTTTCAAGCTATATATCTCTAATTTTTAAAGATGATTACTAAAGAGCCGAAATGTACAGTTATATTATAATTAAGATATTTTTAAGCTACTCTTAACTGTAAGCGAGTATTGCGAAGTCGGTTACACCCGACTACGACGTTCTTACTTGTTTGGGCTTGCTGCCATATAAAATAAATAAACACGGAGAACGAGAATATATATAGTTTCTAGGATAGGACATATATTTCTTGATATGCACACTACGTAACGTAATCTAAATGCCCCCACTAAGGGTAATAAAAGTGTAGATCTGTTCCAGGTGCAATTACATCAGCGCAACCACATCAGAAAGCTAGCGCTTATTTATGAGCTCATTTCCGCGACCGTAACTGGAGACGCAGAACCCAATCCCGAGCTAATTACCAGAGTGAATCATGGAATGAATCTCCCGCTTACCTGCTGATTTGTATGCCAGTGGGGTCATCAAGGCGTCAATCAGTCTTATTCATGAATTCATGGGTCCCCTTCGAGCTGGCACCTAATAGTGGGGCTAGTACTCTCTTCCCGCCTTTATCGTGTCAACTGATCTTCGCTGCATTCATTAATAACACCCCCGACACCCGCACCCCGCTTGATGAGTCAAAACTTTTTTCACATGCGGCTAGGTCAAGAGTGACAACAACAGTAATAACAACAACGTGCATTCCACTTGCTCCAAAGTGGAGGCTGCGGCTGGGCGGGCGATTTGCATTGCAGTTAAACGCACTAACTGCGACGTCGCCGTCGACGTTGGCGACGACCGCGAACTTAACAATTACTAAATGCGTTTTGTTATTTTAATGATGTGCTGTTATTTAACGTTATGCTTTGCTGTTATCGATAATCAAGTAATGCTTACGTGAATGCTTCATGCTTTTATAAATATATACAAAAAATATGCTTTCGATAAAAAATCTCCATAAATGCAATCAGAGAGAGCAACAGCTGATATTTGAGTTGAACAGCGTCGAATGATTATACACTGAACTATTAAATCGTTCACTTGGTTCATCATTGGCTTAATTCCAATTGCAGTATCGTTCATTGCCTTAATGACAGATTATCAATGCATGCAATTATAAAAATCAGCGTAGCTATTAAGTTTTAAAACTAATAAATATGAGCCATAATTCATGGCGTTGTTTTTTCGTTCAGTTATGTGACTAGTTCAATAGAACTTATATAGAACAATTTGGTGCAACTCAAATTAAAAGTAGTGCAATTTGGTCACACTGGAGTAAAAACGAGACAACGTTAGCGCCACACTTTTATTAATATTTAAACAATGTGTTTTTTTAAGTTTTTGGTGTTTTTTTTAAGTTTTAGTTTTATTGAAAAACGCAAAAAAGAAAAAACTCGAAACTGAGGTGAGTGCTACAAATTGCCACTCAAACTACGCCCACTCAGTGCATGTCAGCTCAGAACCGGCGACTCATTTTGCCTACAAACGGCGACTTTCTCACAGTCGTTATAATTATGCGGTTAAACCTTTTTTGACTGATTAGTACTCGTAGTCGTAGTTGGGCTAGTAAGGTACATAGCTCGTAAGCTGGCGCCCTCGCCTTCCCTTATAATAGCAAGCATGCATGCAAATGTAGTATATGCATGTATGTGTGTGTGTGTGTGTACCCCATTGTTGTTCCCAAGCTTATGGCTGATTTTATTGTTGTTGTTGTTGCTGCTGTTGTCGTTAACAGCGACGTCAACGCTCAGTCCCTCAGAGTGCTAATTGCGATTATCGCACACAGCATATAGAAACATCAAGCATTGCGTCGACTGCGACTGCGACTGCGACGCCAATTGCAACTGCGCTGTCGCTGCGTTAAAATTTGAATTCATTTTCGAGTCACAAAAAAAAACTATTCACAGAGTAATTTCGAAAAAATTCTTACACTCAAGTCAGTAGAGTTTTAGACGCGTTACGTGACGTTACGTGGGTGGACGGGCTCTGAAAAAATTCCAAAAGCAGAAAGTGATCCGAAAGTGGGGAAAAATCCAAAAACCGTGCGACCCATAAAAAGCAAAGTTTCTTAATTATATTACGATCCTTCTCATGGCGATTACTTGAAGTGAAGTTAATTTATCTAATTTAATCTTAAAGGTCTTAAATCAGATTAAAATCTGATTTGTTCTAATACGATCCCACAAAATAATAAAAACAAAAACAGACAATATTGAAGTCTATTTTATTCAAGCTTTTTATGAAGAATAAGAAAACTATTCGCGTTATATATTTAATAAAATCTATTTTTTACGAGTGTTTAGTCAGGAAAGTTCAGCTCGGTGAAATTGGAATGCTTTTTAAAAACATTTAATTGCAAATTCCTTTAACTTTTCGCGTGATCTAATAGATTTGAAAAATATTCTATTTCCCAATCTGTGGTTTCAAAAAACGTTTTTTCCTAATTTTTGCGCGATCCGTGAAAATCTAAAACCCTTCTTTTTGTGACTGTGTGCTACTTGAGCGTTAAAGATAATGCCATAAAACTGTAATTAAAATTGTTAATTGCTTGTGAAAGATTTAATAAGCGCCGCGAGTTGACCTTGAGAGTGTTAAATATATATGTAGATAGATCTCATTGCGTGATAAACGAATATGTGGCATTGTCTCTTTATCATATGCTCCGCCATATGGAGTCTAGGCCATGCCAATCCCCAACTCAATTTGCCCACACCACAGCCGGAGATCTTCTACAATGGCTACACGCCCAACGTGGCCACAACGCCCGCCCAGCTGAGAGCTGATCGCGATCGCAGCCAACGTTTTGGGCCACCCTATTCGGATGATGGGAGAGCTGGAGGCGACGGCAGCAGTGATGATGGCTTGGACGACTTTAGGGTGTGTTTGGAATGCCCTGTTTCAGTTTCAGCTGAAGATCGAAAACTTATTGTTCTCATTTGCAGTACGGTCAGACCTATGATGAGCGCATGCGACTGGGCTACGCATATCCCACGCCCCGTTTGAATTTCAGTGATCGCCCAGATGATTCACCCTTCAGTGTGGATCAGAATCCTAATCAGGGTCAAGATAATCGTTATGCGAATCACAATTATGGACCAACTTCTAGCAGCACCGATCGCAACTATGGCAATTTCAACGATCAGCCCAATAATGTTAATGCGCCCTATTCGCCGGGAAATGCCAACTACAACAACAACAATCCAAATGTGGAATTTGTGGACATTAACACCAATCGCAATCGTTTCGAGAATCCCTATCTATCCAATCAGGATAGATTCAATCTGAATCAGGGCTATCTGGAGCGTCAGCGCTATCAGCAGGATCGTCGCTATCAGCAGGAGCTGGAGAAGCTGCGCAATTTGCTGGTCGAAACCGATCAGAAGGGTTCCCTCGAGTGCACCGCCAATGTGGCGGCTCAATGGAATTTTGAGACGAACGTTAACGATTTTACCCAGCAGGAAGCGGTAAGTGCTATTGGGGTATATATATTCGTAACATACCCTTCAAATTGTTGTTGTTAATGGAACTTTGTTGATCAGCTTGAGATTGAGGCGTGTGCAAGTTGGCAATTTTCTTGGCATGGCAAATAAACACAGCATGTAAACAACACACACACACATACACACATTACATTGGCACACACAACATAGTCAAGGTCGTTCGCCTGAGGAGTTTCTCAGGCAGACATGCCAATGTCAAACTGAGTTTTTCCAGCACGTTGTTGGGCCAAAACTTAACGCAAGTTAACGTGTTTAAGCCAGCTATGGATTTTCAAATATAACGAAATGGAAGCTGCTAAAATGATATGGTCGAATACGCCTAAACAGAATAACACTTGTAAAATATGGAAGATTATAATCTTTGAACTCTATTAACTCATAGGCTAGGAAAGTTGAAGTTGAAGTGCATTTTGTTATTTTGTCATGAAGTGTGTCATAGAGAAGAAACATTGATAAGAATATTAAGTATTGGGAATATATAATATATATTTATATACATATTATTATAATCTGTAGACTCTATTACCTAATATGCTAAGAAAGTATTGCCGAGGCTATTTTGTTATTTTCTCATGGAATGTGCCATAAAGGAGAAACATTGATAAGAATGTAACGCAATTAATTTGCTGCATAACTACCATTAAGGGAGTATTGGCAAAGGCAATATACATAAATATTTATACTGGTACTTATATACATAACTATTTATATTGTCTTCGGTATTGGGTAGTAAGGCATTCGACTGCAATATATTGTTCTGTTACTTTTTATTCAAGCTATCCCAGCATTCTTAAGATCTGTTTAAATGCACTCTATAAAAATATTTTTCTATCTTCAACTTTTTCACAGCTAAATGCCCAGCAGCGTTATGTGGAGTATCAGCGTATAACAGCCGAGCAATCGAAGCATATCAACAAGGATCTCATTTTTGATCGTCGACTCTACAGACAGCTAATGCTGCAATCTGAAGTGGGACCCAATGCTCTGCCACTGGATGTTTTAGATAGGGTAAGTGTACCCTGGCATAAACCCTTTTTGACCATACTTTATAATCGTTTTCTTTCAGTACAACCGCCTGTTGAATGAAATGCTTTTCCTGTACAATGACGCCAGCATTTGTGCCTATCAGCAGCCGTTTCAATGCGATTTGCATTATATACCCCACCTGAAGGATATTATGGCCAAGAGCAGAGATTGGGATGAGTTGCAGCACACCTGGGTGGAATATCACCGTAAGGCGGGGCGTGGCATGCGCGATAACTACGAGCAGTTAATTGATGTGATGCAGGATGTGGCCGCCGTAAACAGTGAGTAAATCTTAAATATATATATGCACATATAGTACCATTAATTATTAAACTATAAATTGCAGATGTGACCAATGGCGGCGAATATTGGTATTTAGCCTATGAATCGGGCAACTTTCGACAGGATATAGACATTGTGTGGGAGCAAATACGTCCGCTTTACGAGAGTCTCCACTCGTATGTGCGGCGCAAGCTGAGGGATTACTATGGCCCCGATAGGATTAATCGAATTGCGCCAATACCCTCGCATATATTGGGCAATATGTACGGGCAGTCCTGGTCGAATGTTTTAGATATACTTATACCCTATCCGGGTCGCAAACTGATCGATGTCACGCCGCGCATGGTGGAGCAGGGCTATACGCCGCTGTTAATGTTCCAGCTGGCCGAGGAGTTCTTCACCTCCATTAATATGTCCGCTGTAGGACCCGATTTCTATAGGAATTCCGTGTTTGAGCAGCCGCTGGACAGACGGGTTCTGTGCGAACCATCCGCCTGGGATTTTTGCAATCGTCACGATTATCGTGTAAAGATCTGCACGGATATCAATCAACGTAGCTTAATTAGCGTACATCATGAGATGGCGCACATTCAATATTTTCTACAGTATCGCCATCTGCCCAAGATCTTCCGCAATGGCGCTAATCCGGCTTTCCATCAGGCTGTCGGCGATGCAATTGGCTTGTCCGTCTCGACGCCGAAGCATTTGCAGACTTTGGGTCTACTTCAGCGATCACTGGATGAATCTAGCTATGATATAAACTATTTATTTACCATGGCTATCGATAAGGTGACTTTATATATATATTTATATTTTTTTTTTAGTTATTTATTTTTATATATGTTTTATAGGTAGCTTTTCTGCCCTTTGCCTTGGCTTTGGACAACTGGCGCTATGACGTCTTCAGCGGCGATACAAACAAGAGAGTCATGAATTGTCATTATTGGAATTTGCGGTATGAGTTTTTGCATTTCATTGTTTAAATATCGAATAACTTGTATATTTACCCTGTAATTGCAGTGAAAAGTATTCGGGCATTAAGCCGCCTGTTTTACGCTCTGAAAAGGATTTCGATTTGGGTGCCAAGTATCATATACCTGCAAATATACCCTATATAAAGTGAGTACTGACTTAAATTTATAAATAATAATAATATTAATATTAATAATATTATTATTCAAGTTTATTTAACAATGGTTTTACGAAATCCATACTCTAGTCAATAGTTTGAAGTTTTTCCGCATTAACCAAATATTATTATTTCAATCAATAATTTGCTTAATATTTTGTGTTGTCATTAAAATAAGTTCAGTCTTCTGCAGTATTTTTTTAATTATTCTTAAATTTTGATTGAAAGTGAATTTCCTGAATACTTAAATGGCTGATTATTCGCATACGCATTTTTTTTTGATACCCATTAATTACATGTTGGATTACCGCACGAAATGTTTCTCTTATCTAATTTGCCACATAACGCAAATGCTGCAATTAAATCTCGACACAAACAAAAGCTTGTTATTCATTTTGCCTATTTCGATTAAAATGTACACTCACACACACACACACTCGCACAACATTTGAATTATTTTTCATCAAATTGACGTCGATTACGCGTTGCAATATTCGGATCGCTAAGAAACCGGCAACGGCAAACGGCAATCGGCAACCGGCCACAAGTTGGCCCACTGACTGCACATAATGACCAATCCGTCCAGTAGACGGAACGGCCAGACATTTGCACACATCGTGTGTTTGGGGTGGGAAAGAAAGAAAAACTCGCATGTCGACGAATATTTCCCGCATTCACTTTCCACATGGCTGCTGCCAAAGCGGGACCGGCTCCACTCGGCTTTGGCTTTGGCTCTGACATCATTTAAATAAGCCCCAATCAGAAAATGTTACGAAAAACCACATGTCCAACCACACGTAGTGGCTTATGCAGGCCGTTTGTCTGGCTAACTACTGACCCATTAAGCCAAAGAAAATGATAAAAATAACCAAAATCACAAAAATAAAAATTAAATAAAAAAAAAACATTTTTCCAGCGCATGCAAATGCAAATTTTTTGGTGTCACCGCACAAAGGCAACGTCGCGTGGTGCAATGGATGGCACCGCCCGAGAGAAAATGGCGGTGTCAATGACTGTCTGTCTATTAGAGTTGACCATGCTGGGGCAATGTTTTGTGCGGTTTTTGTTTTGTTGTTTGTTTTTTACGGTCGTTTATTGTCCGCCTATTTAAATGTAAGACAAGGCGCTGAGTATTATGACAACCACAGTGGTGCATATTGCATAAGAAATCTATTTTTTTTGCTAACCAACATGGTTAGAGGTTTGAGTTCTTTCAAGGTGTAGTGCAAGTAAAATATTTAAAAAATTCAATATATTTATATACTATTTATAGTAAATCACTTGGGTGTAGTATTATCTATTTAAATATCTTAATCTTTAATAGGGCCCATTTGAATTTAAGTCCGGCAAGAGTTCACTAAAAAAAACCCATTAGCCAGATTTTATGGCTGCCCATTCTATTGAGGGGGAATTACAAAACAGCAGCAACAGCCAGTTTGGCTATTGTGTGTTGATTATTTATTGCATAATCCATAAACTGCAAATGCTACAGTTAGTGTAACAGTTACATAAACAACAAAAAGCTACCAGAAATCAACTAACCACCAAGAGAGTTAGCCTCGAAATGGTAATAAAATAGTGCCATAGCCATAGAGTCAGCCACAGTCTGGCTATAAGTTAGATCTCTGAGCACTTTTCATTTCGTTTCACAACACGTTTTGCATGTGCTTTTGTCTCAAATATCGGTTAGGAGCCCATGTCCTACAAACCGACTAAGGAAAACGTGATAAATCTATGCCCCACTTAGTCGGCTGCAATTTCAGCATGGCTTCAATGAAGCCGAAATGCAAATTGAAACCTAATCTTTATACTCCCCGCCAACACAGACGTGCCGCAGGCTAAGCTAACCAGTTGTTTGAATGCTGTATTCGCAAATGTTTGACTACCGGTTACCCTGTAAATGATCGTTAAGTCCAAATTTTATATATATTTTAAGAGACCAAATAAATATTTTATATTAATTAGAAAATAAATAAATAATAAATAATTAAATGTATAACTCTTTATAAATCAAAATTTCTTTACTACAGATTGACTAAAACCATGTTCATAATTTTGAGTTTATGAACATTTTTGAACTAGTTCAATGAAATGAAATAATTTGTTAAAAAATCAAAGTTCTGTATTAAAATTATATTAAAATTGTAATTACTAAAATTTTTTAAATGGCTTGTCAGGGTGTAAAAAAAATTTAAAAATATGTTTAATAATCTTCAAATTTGCATTCTACATATTAAGCATTTTATTTTTATACTACATATTAAGCATTTTATTATAGCAAAATTATTATGAATTTATTTCTTTTAAATATGCCCTAACATGATATACAGGGTATAACAACTGATAGCCACATGAACCACACACAAATCGGCGGTGCTAATAAAAAGCAAACCCAGGCCGCAAAATAAACGCTAGGAAATGGACGCGAGTGCCGTCAGTGAGTTGTGGTTGTTGTTGTTGTTGTTGTGGCATGCAAAGCGTAATGATAAAAACATAGTGTGGCAAATGTAATAAACTTGTTGCCTGCCTCTCTGTCACCCTCTCAGTGGCGGGAGACACTTTGAATATGCAATTATGAATGCCAGGCAATGTTTACCTCATCTAATTTTTAAGATAAGCTGTTTATGGGTAATGCGAAATGACTTGATTTCAGTTCAGACATTAGGTTGCAATTTTCACTTGCAGATACTAGCAAAACATTTTGAGAGCGTAACTTGGCTTTTAGGTAAGGTTAAGTAAGTTCAGGTTAGCTAAGGACAGTTATAAGATTAGAAGACTTCCTTTGAGTACCACTAAACATTTTTTATAATTACATACTTAATGGATTAGTTGAACGAACTCAACGAGGTCTGCATAGAAAATAAATTCTATATAATTAAAGCAAATGCTTGGAGAATAAAAAAATGCATTATTATTTAAAACTAGGCCAAGCTTTTTAAACGCTAATGCATTTTAAGGGTTGCCAATAGATAATCAGTGCACTGAATAAAAGAGGTTTTGTATTTAAAAGGTTCAGAAGTTTTTCATTGTTTTTATACTGAAACTTTTTTTTATAATATATATAATATAATAATTTTGTACACTAATAATAATAATTTTGTACACTCCTTTACGAAGTAAGAACAGTGATGGAAAATTTAAATTGAATGGAAATTAAGCTATAGTTTCAAGACTGAAAAATAAGTATTATAATTTTGCATTATTTTCGAAGTTAATATGAGACTAGTTGAGTATTTAGGAGAGCAGTTTAATAAGAATTTTGGTATTAAATGCTTACCAAATATTTATAAAAATGCTTTTTGAACAAATCATCTATATTGATCAGAATTTAAATATTATGTTCGTCAACTGCTTGAACTATATAATTGAAAAATAAGACACGTATTTTGTTTAGTTTTGATCACTTTGTTCTTCTCGGTTTTATTGTTTACATTCATCAGCTTCATTATTATAGTTTTTGTTGTTTGATTTTTGTTTTTACAGAGACAAAAAAAATATTTGGTAAATTAAGTACTTTTTATAAATCCGTTTCAACTGCTTTTTTACATTAAGCAAAACTATAGATAGATGGTTGTATTAAAAACTAGATAGCAAAAAATATTACAAATAATACAATACGTTCGTTTACAAACTGACTTAAATAGGCGACTGCACGGCTGCCTGCCTTATATATATATATATATATATATAGAGTAATAACACTTAAACACTAAACAGAAGTCTTATCACACGCTTACAACGCAAATCAGATCTCATAATTATATATATGTATATATCGAACCGAACCGAACCGGGTGCACAAATCGGTGGACCAGAGCAGAAGGAGGAGATGCCGCAGCTGGAGGACAAAACAGCAGCAGCAACCACGTCAAATGTACCCAGTGTGTTATAGAGCCAAGTCCAACAACACATCCAAATTGATCCTGTTGAGGTGTCAGATTGTGTATGTGTTGTTGTTGTTGTTGTGGGTCTAGTTCTAGTTCAAATGTGTTGTATCTTGTTCTTAAAGTCTAGTTATATCGTCTTCAAATTTCTCATAACAATTCTCATGTTTTCGTCAACGTTCGGTTTTTTTGTTATTTTTTTTTCTGTATGGCTTAAGCTAAAAGAGAGTTCGTTGTGTTTGTATAAAACTAAATAAGTTCGTTTCGTCACATTTGAAATATTGTTATCAGAGAATCTCTATCGTTATCACGTTCTATATAGCAATGTGGAATTGGAATGTTGGGCATTTGGGTATGATATGGAAAGTGTTTTTTTCTGGTTTTTTTGTTAAATAATTGTTTTTCTTGGAATTGGATTGTCTCTAAATGTTTCTATGTTTTTTTGTGATGAAATTATTTTTAAAGATTTCTTTTTGCCAGTTTTGTTTTCAAATCCATTCATAACCGTTGCCGTTCATAACCGATTTTTTCAATGCTGCAAAGAAAGAGTGAGAAAGAGAGAGAGAGAGAAAGAAAGAGTTCATTTCACCAGTTTTAGTAACCATGGTATGAATGATAATCATGATAGTCATTAAAATGATGCTCCACCTCATATTCTTGCTCATGGTGCTCCTCAATGGGTGCCGAATACGATGAATGATGATGGATGGGTTCATGATGATGATGATGCTCCTCCTCGATGTGCTTGTGCACAAACTCTGGCTCCTTGTAGGTGATGTGCTTCTCATGGATCTCGGGCACGTGCTTCTCAATGTGCACATGGACGGGCTTCTCAACCGGAATCTTAACGGGGTACGGAACGTGTTTCTCAACCTTGACGGGCACTTCCTTGATCACTGGGTAGGGTGCGGGCACATGAACTTTCACCTCATAGGGCACTGGCTTCTCGACATGGACGGGCACTGGACGATCATAGGGCACATGAACGGGCACTGGCACCTTCTTGATAACGGGCACTGGCACTGGCTTGTCAACATAGTGGGGCACTGGCTTGTCCACGTGGTAGGGCACTGGCTTCTCGACGGGCACCTTCACTGGGTAGTGCACAATCTTCTCGACGGGATATGGCTTGTCGACATGCACTTGCTTCTCTACCTTGTAGTGGACGATTTTCTCGACGGGATAGGGAGCTGGCACATGTACTTTGACGGGCACATGGACCTTCTTCTCGACGGGATAGGGTGCGGGCACATGAACCTAAAGGGTTTTAGGGGAATTAGGAATAGTCGATAGAAATCGCGGCCAGCTGATTGCTATACCTTGACGGGCACTGGGCGATCGTAGGGCACATGGACGGCAACGGGTATCTTCTTTTCGACGGGATATGGCGCTGGCACTTCATAGGGCACCTTGACGATCTCCTTGACCTCGTAGGGCACATGCTTGACAACGGGATAAGGCTTGGGCACCTTGACTTTCACGGGCACATGGATGTGTTTCTCCACCGGCACATGGACGATCTTTTCGATGGGCACTGGCACTGGCACCTTCTTGATGACCGTCAGTGTCTTCTCCTCATGCACTGGGAAGTGTGGCACATGATGATGATGATAATCCTCATAATGATGCAGGCCACGTTTCGATTTTGTGGTATCATCAGCGGCAGCCTCCTCAGCCTTTTTCGCAACGGGCTCAGCCGCGGTCTTCTCGGCCGCTTCCTCCTTCTCCTCGCCAGCCTGGGCATAACTGGTGGCCAGCAGCAGCACCAGAGCCAGCGTTGTCGCTGTACGCTGCAAAGGTGAAGCAAAAAATGTGATAATGAACGTGGATTATCTGGATAGTTGAAGAATCGTTCTTGAATATTTTGAAATTCAATGTGAATCATAAGAAAATCCGCTTGTGATTGAGTACTTAAAAAATTTGTAAATAGTTTCTAAATTAAGCACAATATTTTTGGATTCAAATTGTGTTTTTAAAAATGGAATTTCAACTTTGGTCGATTTGCTTTCATTTAGTAAAATCTATTGATCTTAAATTTTTTCGGTACACTTCACAACACTGCACTCGCTCATTCCTAATACATACCATCAACTTCATGTTGCTGGCGTAAGAATATCCTTGTGGATTTTTGGTTATCCGTCGAACTGTGTACCGTTCCGTTAAATGCCGCACGATCAATTTGTTTTTAAGATTTGGATTTGTTTAGATCGGGGACTCGAACTCTCTCAACTCTACACACGTTCCGTACCACGCTGCACTGTTCGATGGTTAACGGTTTAATGATGCCAACTGCAGCGCCAGCCCGAACTTTTATACTCTAACTAACATTCAAGCGTCAAGCGAATGAATGAAACGACAACGACGCCGAACGCGAGCCCGAAGTCTAGCAACAACAACAACAACAACAACATTAGTAATACTATAGTATAGTATAATCATAATCGCAATCGCCAAAAACACATGCAGCGAATGGTGAATGGTTCGTTGTGGCCACTCGCGTCGTCGGTTTTGGCTGGTTGCTTGTTTGCCTGTTTTTTATTTTTGTCTTTTCTTTACTATATATTTTTTTTTGTAATTTGGAGGCGCGAACTCGACGCAGCCAAGTGGCAAGCGACGCCGAAATGCAGCAATTGCAGCTACAGACGAGTGGCAAAAAGGGAAGAGGGCGGGAAGGCAGTCAGATGAGGGGGGCAGTTAGGCAGCTCTATGGATGCGTGCCATTTTGCTGTTTAGCTCAACTACCGACAGCTGCCACTTGTTATTGCTGTTGTTATTGCTGTGTTGGTTTCTCAAGCCTTTTACAACACTTACAACAATCATAAATTTTATGTGGGTAATTGAATAATACCCAAATTGCTGCTACAACATCTTTAAAATCAATCAGTTTCAAATTTACTACAACATCTTTAAAATCAATCAGTTTCAAATTTGTTTAAACTGCAATTATATTGATTTTAAAGCTAATTAGTAATCCGTTAAGACTTTCTTTATTTAAAAAAATGTAAAAATAAATAATTAAAATTTTATTTTCTACAGGAAAGATGTACATTTCATGTATGCCATTTGATTATTATAATAAAACTAAATATCAGCTGTTACTTAGCTTTTCAAAATGTAAGGATTCATAAACAGTTTCCCTAAAATGAGCCCAAAGCAATTTTATAAAGGAGCCAAAACACAAATTTTTTATACGAACTTTAAAATTCCTTGTGGAATATAGTATGCCTGAGTTATTTTTTTTTATAAAATTTTTAATAAATATTTTTGGCTGGCTGAAAACAAACATAGACATATAGTTGATAAACATAAAGATTGATTTATATAGAGCTTAAATTAGGATTTTTGAATCATGGTCATAAAGAAGAATATAAAGAAAGATTCATAGATGGCTGTATATAAAGAAAGTTGGATAGATACATTTATATGAATAGATTGAGAAATGTATATACATGTGCACATATTTATTGAGGATAGTCAGATATAGAAAGACAATCCCACGGGTTTGTATGGTATCCTTACATATCTTTTTAAAATTAATAATTGTACTATCCACTTAAGCATTGAGTTTAAAAAAATATCCTTTTAATTTACTAGGCTTGTCATAAAGTCTTCCGCTTGTTATAAAGCTTAAATTCGCCTCATGCTTAAAACCGTCTCATTTTCCATTTTGCTTTGGGCTCTGCCTAAGCTAACGAATGCATCACGAATGCATCACGAATGCATCACGAATGCATCATGAGTGCAGCCTGTCATCTGTCATTTGTGCATAAAGAGCGATTCCAATTGGAAGTCCTTTTACTTTTGCATTTACAGGTACATTCACTTGACCAGGCCTAAAACAAGCTAGCAGCTGGCCAAAAACTGTGGTCGCGTTTGTCAACGAAAAGAGCGACAGAGAAAAAGTGAATAAGAGTGAGAAAGGGAGTGTGAGTGTGTCACTTGGTCATTTGGTTAGGTTTTGTTGTGTCATTGTGCAACATACGTGGTGCGGTCAGCAACCATAACCTAACCCACTGGCAGCAACTTTGTGGCAGCCGCAACTCGTTTCAATTTCGTATTGTGGGTCGCCGTAATTGACGCCCCAGTTGGATGTCGCAGACGAAATTGAAGTCTTACTTTGGTTACCTTCCTCGTTATTATGTCAATGGGTCTCACATACGCTGAGAGAGTCAGCGAGACAGCGAGACTGGCACAGCTGTTACGACCGGGTATAATAACACCCTGTTCCCATTGCAAATATTCAAAAAGGGTATTATGATATTGTGGAAATGTGTGTTAATGTCGGAAATATATCCGAGTGTATACCATAATTAAACTTAATTTTTATAAAATCGATTTATATCGCTTTTAAGAGCCAAGGTATGTCCTTTTGGTTAAGTGTACATAATATTCCCAAAAAAATAATATTAATTCAATAAACATATTTTTTTCCTATGTTTTAAAATTTTTACATAAATTCTGCGTTTTCAAAACATAAAATTGTTTAGCTTCTTGTTTAGAAGGCAAAAAGATCTTGTAAAACAATATAATAATATATATAATATTATAATATATATAATAATAATAGCTAAAATGTTTGAACAATAGACGCCAAGTTTCTTTAAAAATTAACTTTTTGAGTTAGGTTTTTTTTTATTTGTTTAGCAACATGTTTTTGACTCTATGCTTATTGATATATCACTGCAATTTTCAAGTTCTACAAATATCGTAAAAAAAGGAACATTAAATATCAAAATTTTTTGTATTCAATGTTTAATATTTTGGGTCGGCAAATGTTTGTTTTGGTGCTGGATGCAGGATATCCGCTAGTCGTGCATTAATGTCTAGATTGATAGTTTTGTTGTTGTGTATGTTGCATGCAACTTTCGATTTAGTTTCATTCGCATTGCTTGCATGTCTTGACCACATATATTGTTGGTCGATATGTTTGCAACAAGTCGCATCGAAAGAGAAAGAGAGAGTAATAGTGTTAATGAGTGTGAAAGAGAGAGTGCGATTGGAGGCTGCCGTTGGACGTGCCAGGTGCTTATGTCATAATTTTGCATGGGGGCGCCAAGTGTTTGTTTGTTGTTTGCTTTTTTATAGACAGCTGCGAATGCTTATAAACGCCATTGTCTTAAATCCAACAGCACAATTACACACTTCCTTGAATTAATTACAAGCTATATGCACATATTATACCAATATATATATAAGTATATGTTACCTATTTATATATTTTGCTTTTAAGTTTTTGCGTTGTTGAAAGCGTCACGCGACCTGACCTTGTCTTACATCTATTTGTATAAGCACATCGATTTTAGTAGACCTAAAGGCAGATTTACATAAATTTCTTATTTCTGTATAGATTCGTTTAGCTCATAAATCGGTATTGTCAACAAAAGTGTCGTATCTGCAGCAGCTGTCGATTAATCATATTTTTTGGCGGCGTCTTCAAATTAAATTTGCATTTTAAATTTGCATTTTTTTTTGTTTCTCTTTTTGATTTGTGTATCAATTTATTGTGTTTGATTTGACATGTGATTTAAAATTCCGTTTCCATTTCGTTCCAATTGTTGGCAGCTCATCTCGTAAATGGAGCCGCACGAGGCTAAATCAAGTCGAAACTGACAGTTTTGACATTTTATGTGGCATTTACAAAAGTCTTATTTTTTAAGATCTGTTCACCCGGGCTTGTAACGGTTTAAGTTTCGGTAGTTTCCACGTATATAATATTTGTATTTTTATTTTGTATTTAGCTCGTTTTTGGGCACTCAGTTGAGGGTTCATTGCGTCTGGTCAAGGTCATTTGGCGCAGTTGCGGTTGTTAGCAAAGCTAACTAACTGAAAAAACAGTGCCCAAGTAACTGTGACAGCATCCAAGACAGCTGTACTTGGTGTATATTTTGGTTTTCCGTTGGTTTTTGTATTTTTTTTCAGCAAGTAACTGGAAACATACAAAACTACTTTTACATATGCTTTAAAATAACAAAACTACACAAAGTTAAAAAAGTAACAGGCGGGATAAAGTAAGAAATGAAAATCTATGCCTATTCGAAATTTTAGAAATAATAAGAGCCAGGAAATCATAATAAATTATTAATATCTAAAAAAATATCTCAAAAGTTATAAATTTATCGTTGTCATTGCTCTCAGAAATCATTTAAGTTAGTTATATTAGCAATTAAAAATAAAATGAAATTTATATGAAATATTGTCTATTAAACTATTTATATGAGCTAGAGACTCAAAATTCGGTGTCAGCTTCTTAATTACATTAAAAGTAATTTTTAAAGGGGTTCTTGGAAATAATAACTAAGAACAATAATTATAATAACAAATAATAAAAATAATAATAATAATTAAAAAATCTTTTATGATTAAAAACAACATTTGATTGTAGCTTTTGTACATTCATGCATGTAAGAAATTTAAATTTTCGAAATTATTTGATTTGAATAATAATGCTTAAACGTGCTCTTTCCCAAAACAAAATGCCTGCGCGGTTAAAATGAATGGCTCTAGAAAAAAACTTGTAAGATAAATGCGTTGAGCCAGGTCAACCAGGTAAATTGTAAACTGCAATCGCAGCCCTTTCAATCAGCTACCTTTTCATGACATTGACGTATGTAAAAGCCGTTCGTTGATTTCATTTGAAAGTGATAATCATGCCAATTGAATTGCCGCATAACCCCTCACGTCTCTTCACGTAGCTAACAAAATGAGGTCAATGGCAAAAGCATTTGAACTCTTGTAGCGCGTCTTTTAAATGTAAAAACAAAATTTTTGTATAGACTTGTTGACTATTGTACGATAATTTGTTGTTAACTTGGCCAAATTGTCACGCGCTGTTGAATGCTGCGCCCAATCGATCAGCCAAGTGGCTGAGTTTGAGATTGTGGGCCGAGAGAGGCTTGGCTTGCACCTAATCAAATTGTGGTTTGCCTAACAGAGCTCTTCAGCTGGCAGCTCAATATATGAGGAAGTGTAGTCCGGCCATTGGCCTAATCCCCCAACCAGCCGCGAACCCAACTGGAAGTTGCAAATGCAAATTTTTGCACAAGCCCGAAAAAATAAGAAAAGAGCCTGAAAAACCAGTAAAAAAACATTTTATTAACATAATAAGTAATTCCGCCTCTGGAGCCTGGAGCTCATAGCCGTTGCAGCAACTTTGGATGAAGCAGCTTTCCGGGTTGCCGCGAGGAGTGGGGCGTGTTTTGACCCATTGACTTACTCGTCATGCAATTTGCATAAAAACTAGAAGATCAATTTACCCAAACTTCAGATTATTCAATGATTGCGCTGCCCTCGTTTCGTTTGTTTTCGTTTTGTTCATTTGCTGGCCAAATTATTTTTTAATGTGGTTTTTCTAATTTTATTTTTTTGGTGATTTTTTGGTGTTTTAATTTTTGGGCTCATAATTACAACAATATCAAATACACACAGTTGGCAATCAAATACCAGACAATGCAGCTTTTCATGTTGTTGTTGTTATTGTAATTGTTGTTTTTAGTGTAAATTGCGTAAATTGAATTAACATTATGATATGAAGCCGAGTCTAGCTGTACATTTTGTAAATCTATTTGGTAGTCTTTGTTTTCGGTCTTGTTTCTTGTTTTTTTTTTGGCTGCCGCTTTAGTTGCACTGAGGTGTACATAACATTACTTAGGGTTTTGTGGAAGCGAGACGTATTTAAAAAGTATAAAGAAAATTATCTAAAAGAAAATATAGAATAGGGAATACATACTTCCAAATATTATTTATACATATATGAATATTTATTTACAAAAAAATTTTTTTCATAATTTTAAGACATGTTTTATACCAAACAACTTTAGGTATAACCCTCGCTTGTTGAAAAAAAAAATAGAGTGGTCTGTAATTAGCCAGCACTAAAATGTTCGTAAACTAATAAAAGCTCAAATAAAACATAAAACAATTAAGCTATTGCTTAAGCAGTAGCAACAGCTAAAATATTTTCGCTTTTCAGCATACGATTTTAAATAGAAGACATGAAAAACTAAAGAAAATTGCCAAACAGCTCAGAATGTGTGTTAATTGTCTCATTATTCATAGAGCGTTTGCTCGTAAATTAAACAAATTATACAGCAATAGACGTCCATTTAGATTTATGGCTTTTCCTCTGTCTATAAAATAATCCGAAATTCGCGAATCAGACTAAAAACTTCCTAACAACATGTGAAGCAAATGTAAAGAGAAGAAATGAAAATTGGATTACATTAAAAATGCATTAAAATTGGCAAAGAGCTGCAAACACATGATAAATGATAGGAAAACAGGCCAGCGAATTAAAGAGAAATATTGCTATCCAGCCTCTGTAATTAAAATCAATAGAGTGGCAACAACAAAATTGGAGAGAGTAAAAACAAAACACTCAACGCCGAAAATTTTAAATTTAAATTTAGGCAACATTATCTGAACTAATACTATATATTACAAAATATAAATATTTAATATATGACACAAAGTAAAAAAAAGTGGTGTGGAATTTATTATTGTATTTTTAAGTGAGAAATAATAAGTTTAAGAAAGAATTACAGAATTCTCATAAGAATAAGGTTGGTTTCGTTACTTATCTGAACAGGCAAAAAATTTTCCTATATTTTTATCTTAAAAAATTCAATGGGTAAAAACTTGCATAAACGATTATACAAGCGTATTGAAAAAAAAAAACTATTTACGAAATTTAGGCTATTTCTCTTTAAATATACATATGTCTGTATTAATTCATAAGTGAACTAATATTTATCCCAAATAGCAAATATGCACTCATATAAATATATATAATTTCTCACTGCTGTTAAATTATATTTAAGTATCTTAAAAAAATGCTCTATGATAAATGCTGATAAATTGTAGCTGGTTGTAAGTTGTCTCACTCTGGCGCATTGCCTTTGCAGATTGGCAACGATTGCAACATATTTGGCAAATTTCTTTGCAACCGAAAAGTTGCTGCAAAAGAAATTGCAAGTCAATTACCGCTAGACGGTCTGCTTGGCGCCATGACGCAACCGCCACATGTGGCAGCCGCGCCAGCGCCAGCGCCAGCGTCTACGTCGACGTCGACGTCATCACATACCGCTAATTGATTGCGGCTGCGCGTCGCAGTTGTTGCATTCACTTTGCTTTGCCTCTAACTTCTCTTGTCTTTGTATTTGGAGTTTTTGTTGTTTTTATTTTTGGGTCATGCCATTCTCCATTGCCACATGACACACACACGGCACACACACACACAGCACACACATAAAGCACACACAAACTGAGTTCAATTCCCGCTTGCTTAGCACAAGATCAATGTTGTGCATTGGTCAACTCCCAACAGGTTCTGGCGGCTGCCCACTAAAAACGAAAGACTTAGGCAACGAACTTAAACATTTTTGTCGACACCTTTTGTTATTACAATTAATTATGCTGCATTTAGGCGTTATCCTTCGGCTTGTTTCTCGCTTACTTTCAATGCTCTCGACTGCATTAAATCTTACATAATTGTAACGCTTTTCGCTTTTTAATTTTGCTTTGCAGTTTGGTAAAGTTGGATTTAGGTATTCGATATTATATGCGAAAGCAAGTGAAATTGTGCACATACGCGCGTGTGTGTGTGTGTGCGTGTGTGTGTAAGAAGGTAGTCCAGTTTTTTTTTGGCTCGTTAATTAATTGATAAGCTTTGGCTGCTGGCCACTTTGGGAATTTCTTTTTCGTAGATTTTTTTTTTATTTTTATGTTATAAGAAAATTTGAAATAGACTTACAGATAAAACCAAGAAAAGAGGTGATAATAATATTGAAAACAAGTAAGAACGTTGTAGTCGTTGTAGCCGATTGTAGTCGAAACCAAAAAATTCAAAAAACTTTTATTTCTTAAAACCTATATTAAATGTTGAATCAATGGTACAAAACATTTCATCAAAATGTAAATCGGATATGTTTTTATAATGTTATAAGACCTTGAAAAATTGAGTCCTATACATTTGCTTTAAATAATGCGGGTATCATGAGTATATATTGTCAGTTTTATAAGTATTGGCTTTTATATGAATACATGGACGTACAGCGAGACGGACATAAGGCGCACACAGTATCTAAATAAAATTAAATAAAATCAATAATACAATTTGGTGGCTTTAGCTTAAAAGCTTACTCGAGTAAAGGCATTTCCGATTTTTTGAAGACACGGTCGATGGGGGCGGTCTAGTTGGCGTATCAAGGTTGCAATCTTTGGGGGACGCCACCAGCTATCTATAACTACATTTTGTGATATTATGTGTTACGATTTCCTTCAATATCGGCGATTAAAATTGCGTATATAAGGACTGCAAGACGGTCATTGCAAAACACAATATTTTTTCACTTTCATAACGAGTGTTAATTTGTGTCATTAACTATATAAACTCTTATTTAAATAAACCAGCAAAGCGGGGAGTTGAAAAATTAAATCTTACAAAAATATTGTAGAAGTTCGACGTAATTTCCAACAAAAGTGGTTTATATTATGGCCGCATGCCAAAAGCATGAATAAGATTGGAATCGAACCTTTTCGTTGCTATTTCAGAAAAAACTAAAAGTAAGCCCCGCATATATATACGTAGATAACAGGCTTAATCAAAAGACCCATTAAAATAAAAAAATCAATCAAAATACTTATTCAAATTTGGATATTTATATATCAGCTTGCTGCGACTGCTAATACTTTTTAAGGGTTTATCAAGCTGATACCTTCGTTAAGTTAATATACCCTTTTGACACAAGTCTTAGAGTATATAAAAAAATATTTTAACTTTGATGCAATGCAAATAAGTCTACGTAATCGGAAATCCGCTTAGAAACGAGCTACTCATAATGCTTGATAAGGAATTATGTGGAATTGGATGATTTATTATTGTATATTATTATTATAAATTGAGAACAGCGACACGCGTATTATGTACCAAGATAAATAAAAATAAAAACCAATATCAAGTGATGTACTAAAATATATGTAAAGCTATTTTAAAGTAAAACAAACAATGTATTAATTGTTTATTAATATATAATATATATATGTGTATTTTCGCTTTAAAATTTGTCTAAGTAATGTGCTATAGCCCAAAGTATAATCAGCTCCCATATGCAACAGTTGCGATTGAGCTTAGAACTTTCCGAATTATCTATGCTAATGGCCAAATCGTGATCACTAACAAACCCAGTTAAACTTGGCCCATCCGGCAACACAGTTGGCACAGGTTGGCAGCCCTCATCAGCTGTGGGTGAACGTTCGTAGCCATCGCAGCAATTTTTGCGAACTTCCCAGTTGGTTTTTGTCTGCGTATTTGATTGTTTGAGAACATTTATCATTTTACTATTTACAACGGATAACAGTTCGCCAGGCACTGTAAAATTCATATACATTTCTGTGAATCCGCCATAATCCTCTAGAGAAACAAGTTCCGTTATTGTATATGACTTTTCCACATTTTTAATGCAGGTATTGGGATCTGCGGCAGATCGCATTATGTGCGAGCAGAGACTTATTTGACACAGCATGAAAACTTTTGACATGTTCAATGCGCGATTATTATGGGAACGCGTTTAAAATTTAACTAAAGCATTTTATCCCGAGAGAACTTGGCGCGACTCAGAGTACAAATATGCGTAATCATAAAAAGTTTATGTGTATATGTATTTATATATATTTATATATTTTTATTCTTCACTTATGGCTGATTTAATGAGTCAGCATATATAGGGTAATTACTGTAAAATACACAGCTTCATTATTTCTTCAGTTTGGCTGTGCTTTAAATTAAGTATAAATACATATGTATATAAATATAAACATATTTATGACAAATGTATTAGTAGTGAGTAAAAGAATAGACGCAGAAATATCTTCTTATTTTAATAATTGCACACATTTTTAATATAGTTATATATTATATTACTTTTAATATTATGATCGTTAAAGCCGCTTAACGTATGTATATATGTAAAATTTTTCTTATCATATGTATATTTATATACATCGCATAATCGGACAAAAGCTTTCTTGTTATACATGTGCTGTAAAATTATGTACGACTGCTTTATACTCGTTCACGTTCTTAATTATGATTATTATTATTTTGAAAAATTTCGGTATTTTGTAATTTGTGTGGGGCTGGGTGAGAGTGGAGGTAGAGGTGCCGATCTTTGAAGGAAGCAACCAGTTATCTACCCTCTAAATTTGGTATCTCTAGATTAACAACTGTGGAAGATCTAGGCATTTGCGGCGGGGCGGGGCGCCGGGGCGTTCTAGCGGGCGTGGCTGGCATATCAAGGTAGCAATTTTTGGGAGAAGTCGCCAAACCAATTTTGGTGACTCTAGCTTTAAAATTGTGGACTTTATCGATATGCGATTTTAGTGTTATCGGTTTGCCTTGCCCCCAGTAGGCGCAGCCCAAAATCCTTAACACTTTATCTGAGTATAGACGAGTATATATCTAAAATTTCAACAGCGGCGAAAAAAATAGAGTTCATACGCACAGACATGACGGACGGACAAACAGACGAACAGCAAGACGGACAGTGCGCAAAACCAATATATTCTTTTTAACCGGCAAGAGCTTTAGAACAGATTTTTACCAAGATTTGGCACACTTTGGACATGCCTCATTCAACTGATCCAGTGTATTGCATTTATTTGTATACACTATTCTGACTTTCTCATTATTTATGCGATAGAGCCAGCTTATTATTTTTTTTTATTTGATTAATAATCGTGTAATAAATTAAGATAACGATTTTATTTTCGCAAATAGCCAAAAGAAAAAAGTCCACATGTCCATTTATTCGCCATTAGTAAAATGCATTGCGGGCTCATTGTCAGCTTCATTTGCTTTATATACCGAATATTTTCTTTTTCGGTAAAAGCTACATATAGCTACGATTAAAATAGCCAAGGTCAGCAAAATCACAGCGCCGTAAATAAGAAATGTAACAAAACTGGGAGACTTCTTGTCGAAAGTATTCGATAAGCTTACATTCCAATTTCCCTTAGTTGAGCTTTCGGTAATCTCTTCGTAGGGCGTGCTTGTACTTGGAATAAGTTGACAGCTTTTAATATCGTCTCTGGCTATTTCGTAGCCTGGGCAGCAGCCTTCGCGGAGCTCCATTTTGGTTTTAGTCTATAAAACAGTGTATCGTAAATAGATCAGTTTCTAGAGCTTTTCTTCCTAAACTTACGACTGTACGCATGGAGCCTTCAATTCCCGCCTCCCTAAACATGTTTGCAAAAAAACCATACTCATCCAATGGCGTTCGTTCAGTTACTTTATATTTGACTTTTGTATTTAACAAACAAAGATGTGGATCTTTAGTTGTATATGAAGCATAAGGATCCTCGGTATGAACCAAAATTTGGGCATCTTCAGTTTGCAGAAGCGCCTTTGGCACTAGGCCAAGCAGACATATGAACAAAAATTGCCACATTCTAATAATAAATTATATTTTCTCCAGTACGATCTCAACCGAGGGGCTCTTAGAACTCAACTGATATATATTTTCAGATGCTTCGTTTCAATTTAATAAGTAACGACAAAGTCTCAAATATAATGTAGTACTCATGAGCACTTTTCGCTAATATCTTTCCCTACGCATATGTGTATTTAAGTTCCTCTTCTCTACAATAGGTTGCATAGTGTTGGGCTTAAAAGTTATAAAGTTAACATTGTATTAACATTGGTTAGTTAACACGATATATTCGAAATGTCTAGCATACTTTGTGTACTTGTTTATATGTTGATCAAGGTAAAGCTTCAATTCAAATTCAAATGTTTTCACGTACAGTTGTGACAAAAGTAAAAGCTCATAAAAGCTGCACACAAATTCAAAGCTTTAAAGTTCATATAGTAGATTTGATCTTACAATATGAGCTTGTTAAAAGCGGGCTATTTATGAATTGGGCATGTTCTTGCTTTTATTGTATAGCGGCTCAAAGCACTGAGTACAATCTTAAAACAATTTATTTATAAATAAAACGTATATTTTATAAATAATAAAGTAGAACATAAAAAAAGTAGAAAATAAAAAAATATTATTTTCTAAAGCAGTCTATTAAAGCATTTAAAGCACAACAAAGATTAAAATTAAAATTCAAATTCTTTTATGTTTGCGTTTTTTAAAAGAACTTTTCCTTTTAAGGTTGTTTTAAATAGTTTGCCATTAACAAGTTTAAAAATGTCCTAACATCGTTTTTAAATAAATTATTATATATATATTTTTTTTATTATTTTGCTATAATATTTAATATCCTGAACAAACCTGCATTGTGATAAATAAAAAATAATTTGAACTGATCTGCTATTAAAACAGGCTTTGTTAAAAAGTCATTATCTAAACGAATTTTAAATATTTGTGGTGAAAGAACTGTCACTGAACACAATTGTGTTTTTATGTATATACATTTTAAATAAATTTTCCCTCGTAATTGTGAGCTGTTATAATAAAAATAAATTTTAGGTTTTTTTTAACTTTCTTTTTATTTACATTATTTAAATATGTACAAACATTTCATAGAATAGAAATTGCCGAGAAAAAAAGTCGAAGGAGCAACTGATTTTTAGGTTTTTTTTTGTTTCCCGTCTAGAAAGAACTGTACATTAGAGGAGGCGGATGACACAACACACAAACAGGACAAACGAATGCGACTTATTTGTTTATATTTTTTTTAAAGGGCGGGGCAGGTTGCTGGCAAGTTTCCAGAGTGTTCCTTCCAGGGAATCACTCTTCGAAATGCCGCATTTGACGATCTTCCCGTTGAACGATTGTTGCTTCCTCCTAGAATTTCGGTTGGTATCACAAACTAAAACTAAATTGTAAGTCGTACTTTGAGGGTTGCGGGTTGCGGATTCCGGTTTGGGGGATTCCAGTTGAGTTGAATTTTTTTTTTTGAAATTTTTATATATTGGAATTGGAATATTTCGACATGATGTTGATGCGCTCGCCTTTACCCGATTTCAAATTCTGATTGGCCCTCGTTAGCGTTAAATTGATCTACTTTTTGTGGAGGTAGCCGCCGTGTCCGGAGACGCCGTACGAGGAGATACCATGGCCAGAGATACCATGGCCAGAGATGCCATGACCAGAGATGCCAGAGTTAGAGATGATGCCATGACCACCGATCGTGGAGACGCCATGGCCGACAGCGATGG
Source organism: Drosophila micromelanica (assembly GCA_004143825.1). Taxonomy (NCBI): domain Eukaryota; kingdom Metazoa; phylum Arthropoda; class Insecta; order Diptera; family Drosophilidae; genus Drosophila; species Drosophila micromelanica. The sequence continues at coordinate 72,804 of SCDY01000014.1, read as the reverse complement.
CGGGTCCAGAGATGCCGTGAGCGGAGATGCCTGGGCCGGAGATGCCGGGGCCGGAGATGCCCACGCCGGAGATGCCACGGCCAACGATTGGACCGCTGACAATTGGTGCACCCTCGGTTCTGGTGACGGTGTGGGTGACGGTGATGGCGGGCTGCACGTGGCTCTGAACGTGCACATTGACGGGCACTTTCACCTCATAGGGCACTGGGCGATCGACGTGGACGGGCACCTTCTGGATGACGCGCTTCTCGACGGTGTAGGGCACTGGCTTCTCAACGGGCACTGGGTAGGGCTTGGGCACATGGACGGTGTAGGGACGATCGACGGGGATCTTTACTGGGACCTTGACGATCTTCTCGACGGGATAGGGCTGTGGCACTTGGACGGGCACCTTGACGATCTCCTTCACTGGGTACTGGACGACCTTCTCCACGGGGTAGGGCTGTGGCACGGGCACCTTGACGGGATAGGTGACGGTCTTCTCAACGGGATAGGGCACATGACGCTCCACTTGGTAGGGCACCTGGACGGTCCTCACCACGGTGTTGGTGCGCACTTGTGTGGGCAGCTGGGCGACAGCAACGGGTGCAGCGATTCCACCGATTCCACTGATCACGCCGGGTCCACTGCTCAGAATGGCACCACCATGGCCGGAGGCACCATAGCCGTAGCCGGAGTATTCAATGCCGCGCTTCTCCTGCTTCTTCTCGGCCGTCGCGCTGCTCTCAACAGCGGGCACAACCTCCACCTTCTTGGATTCCACGTCGCTGGCGCTGGCCGCCAACACGCACATAGCCAACAGGCCAAAAATGAGCTGCAAGTGCAAAGTGTGACCAAAGTGGGTTAGCCGTGTTATTCGCCCGATCGCTTCGTCGCTACAGCTATTATATAATCTGGCCGCACTTCCGCCAGCCGCTCCATAATTATTTCAAATATGACAATTATGCAAGCGGCCGATTGAAGCATGCGTTTGGCAACGCGCCAAGTTCAATGGTAGTTCAATTGATGATTGGCAACACGGCGCATACGTAATGTGCAAGAACTTGCGCAGTGCTTGGCCAAAGCTGCGTATGTGTAATATTTTATAGATAAAAAATCAGAAAAGCTGCTTTCGATTAAACTGAATTTTTTGAACTTATTTTAAATTTATCTAAACAAGTTTATGATTTTAATATGGTAATTTTTTGAAAACAATGTGTTTAATGCATTTAAAATTTCCTAACATTTTCTTTCGATTAAACTGCATTTTTGCAACTTATTTTAAATTTGACTAAACAAATATATAATTTAGCTATGGTTTTGTTTTGTCGAAAATAATGTATTTAAAATGTCGTTAAGTTTTCTGACTAGGAAACATGTTTTTGAAAGATATTCCTAGGCTTTAATTGAATTCTTGTATTATATTTTTATACGGTAATTTTTTTTTTGTCAAAACATGCCGAAAACTAATTAATATTTTTATTATCTTTAAAAACAAAACTTTAATAATTGTTTTCAAAATATTTCTAACTTAATACAAAAGATATAGATACATTTGAAGATTGAAAAATCGAGCAATGAATTTAATATTTTTATTGGGTGCTATGTCCTAAGAGAAAAAACTTTAGAAAACTCAAAAATATTTTTCATTTTTATTCTCTACTCCTAGAAAATATTACTCGTTACTTTTTTAATATTTAAAAATAAATTCTTTAACTTTTGAGCACATTTACTAAGTAATGAAGACAAACGTCACAAATTTAATGTTCAAGTTTTAAAGCACAAAAATTTTCCATTGCATTGCGAAGTGATCGGTATATGTTTATGATAATAGTATAAAGCAGACACTTTTAGAACTTCAATAACTTTAATTGTCTTTAGATGGCTGGTATATTTTTTATTTTTTTAAAATTTTTTTTATTAGTACGCTTGAACACAACATACCATGGATTTCATTTTGCACTTTGTTTTAACTTCTAGAGAGGCGCACTCAACAACTTGGCCGGGGTTTGTATATCTCAACCAACCCGCAACTGTTAACTGAATAATTTTGCACAGACATTGCGAGCTTTTATATGCCGATGCCGTCCATGGCTGATGCTGCTTAGTGGTAACTGCAATGGCTGTCGGCGACGTCGATCTTTGACGCAGCCACCAGCAGCCAAAAAAGCTCGCTCTGCTTCGCTCGCTCTCTCACTCTATCTCCCTATCTCTCTGCCGAGTGTCTCTCTGCGCAAAAGGAAATACGTTGCGCTAAAAGCTTTCAGCTCACACGGACACTGTACGTGAATACGCGCAATGCGTGTGAGCCGAGCTGCGTGTGTGTTAGTGCGTGTGTGTGTGCATTCACAGCAGTTGGCAGCTCGGCCAGCTAGTTACTGGAACCAAGTACTTAGTGGACAACTGGGGGCACTAGATAGTAAAAAAGTTTCACAGCGTACAAAGTGTCCAGCTCAAGTGTTAAAAGAGTTTTTTTATTATACAATTAAAAAATTGCTACTTATAAATAAACATTCAAAAAAAATCATAACGTATTGATTTGAAATTTTTTACATAATATTGTATATATACATATTATTTCCGGTATTACTATGTTTAGTATCGTAAATATCTTATTTGTGGGACAAGAAGCTGATTTTTTGTTTGTTTTCAAATTTTGTTAAACGTTAAAAAAACTACACAAATAATATTTTTATTTATGATTAAATTACTCATCATTAAAATAAAAACCTATAATAAAGTAGATTAAATAAAAGCAACAAACAAACTCAAGAAAACTCAATTAAAAGAAAAATAAAATTTATGAAAATGTCAAATTATATTACTACATTGTTTCTTATTCCAAATTTAAGTTTATATATTTCCAAAACTTTAATTGCAAGGTTGCTGGTTCCAACTCCTGAGTAAAATTATAGATTGAATAGTATATTTTTTAATTTGAATCAAGACTGCACAATTAATAGCACTGTAGTTTAATTATTATATTTGATTTATTATTGATATTTGATTCCAATACGAGTTTTCGAAAGGCTTTCAGGCGCTTTTTAAATTGCAAAATCTCAAGTGTTTTAAGAGGAACGAAAAATAAAATACTTTTCAAAGTTTTTGAATTAAAAACAGAACTACAAGCTTAATTATGAGCAAAAAAAAAAAAAAAAAATCAAAAGACTACAATAACATTGGTTACACTGTTTTTTTTTGTGTGTTTTGTTTAGCTTTAAGCGAATTCGGTTGCATTTTCTATAAGCCAAGTAAATTTTCTTGTGTAATCTTTTCAGAAAAACATGCGCCAGTTGGTCTGTGAGTTCTATTGTTGGGCTCGGTTGGGTTCGTGACTGAACTTTTGATCTTAGATTTTCGGCAGAGCGAAGTAAATTCGAACTGTGGGTGCAATGATTGAATGTTTCGAGAATGTGTGTGTATGTGTGTGCAATTTGACATTTTAATGTGCATAGGAAATACACAGCGCATATATAGCCAAATCAATGGGTACTACGAGTCGAATCGTCCAATGGCCATGTAAATGGAACGTGTGAACAAAGAGTATACAGAGAGATAGAGAACACAAAAGTTAAATTTACGGATATATATTTATTTCATTAGATCTCGTGGTGGTTCGTTATACTGTTGTGCATTATAATGTGCAGTTTGAAGGCGTATGACCTTCGCCTTCGCTGTCATCAGCATTATCATTATCATTAACATTAGGCAGAGCTGAACTATATTATGGTACAGATCTTAAATGCGGCTTTTGTGAGTTGGCGTGTTTTGTTTTGTGGGCCTCTTTTGTGGTCAAGACTTGACGCACATAAAGAACGCTGCAACGCGTAGATGACCCCAAAAACAACCTTTGAAACATTTCAAATAAACAAGAAAATAAAGCAACAATAACAACAACAGCGTCAGCTGAGAAAAAAACACAAACTGTAGATTGTCTATAATAAACATGCAAAGTGAAGGGAAACATAGCGGTTAAGGCCCAACATTAAATTCAAGTTCAAGTTTACGTGCGTCCGCCTCTTCTTCTTTTTACTTTTAATCTTATTTTATTAGTGAAACTTTCATTTCGTACACGTGCGGCCCAAATGTTAAACATTATTTATTTATTTAATTTAATAAAAGTAAAAATACAATTTTTTTTCTAAGAATCCCCAAAACCGTATGCAAATATAATTTATTATAATCGCTGTCAGTTATAATAATTTGCAACTAATGCATTTCTGTATAGCACATTTGTTATCGTATTATGTAGATGAGTGGAAAAAAGTAATGTTTTTTTTTGTCGCTAACAAAATGCATTGAATTTTGACAATAGGTTGACAATCAAATTAACAAAACTTTTTATATTTTTATTTTGTACAACATTTTGCATATTTTAGTGATGGTGCAAGTTTTTTTTTCATCTTCGTATATTTATGTTTTGGCCAAAATTTATGGAGATTCTAATGACGTCGACGCGATTATGCAAACATCCAATTATGTACGTAGTCAGGCTCTGTCTAAATGCAGAGCACGCATTTGCATATTATATCAACGGGCCATTAGCTAATCAAAGATAGATTCATATTATATTCGGCATGTTGTCAAGATCTAAAAAGTTGTCTACGACCAAACGTTGTTTATAATTAATGCCTCGCATCGGCGTTAAGGTGAACCAGTTCTAAAGACGAACAAATTTCAAATCATAAAAAATGGTTTCTTTTTATTTATTTTAATTTGGTTGTTTTTTTATTTTGTTTTTTTATATATATAATAAATCTATTATTCTTAGTTTTTTATTGTACATTTCTTTATTTATAACTGGTTGTTGTATGCTTCACATTGACAGATTTTATTAGGCTATTATTATATCATACGATATTGAGAAAGAAAATAAAAAGCATAATCATCGAAGGTGGAGCAAAACGGGTTGCAAACCTTTTTTTTTAATGGTTAGTAACAACGAATTTATTATACATTTTTAAATTATTTTAATCTTATTTTCTAGAAATTTTTAAAAAATATTTATTTTGATATTATATTCTGGAAAAATTATTGTAGTGGATTTGAAATATTGTTTATTATGATTACTAAGAATGCTTAAAACTAATTCAAAATGAAATACAATTATTATTATCAACATGTTTTACGGGTCACAGGCCCATAAATTTTAGCCGAAAAAATATATTCAAATTTGGTTAATCATTGTTTATTCGGTAGCAATTAAAAAAATGTCTCAACCGTACATTAACTAACAGATACACTGTAAAAATGTATATCGATTATTTTTCTTTTTATTTGTACATTTTTATTATGTTTCTAGAATACCAGTTTCGAGAGGTATCAAAAATCAAATATATTTATTGCCTGTCCTAAGTAGTCTTTGTTTGCATACCTAAGAGGAGTAAAAAATGTGGCTTTAATTAAGACAGCAGCGATTTATTGGCACTGGCTAAGTATTTGTCATTTGCCATTTAATCGATGAGTGGGGCAATATGTTTTTTCCTTCTCGCTTTTATATGCAGTATGTCTATAATTTGTGAGCTATTGCTCATTGCATGTGCTCTACTTTTAAGATGCTTCGCATTTGTCAATCGCTTAGGATTTTTTGTTTTTGTGTATATATAGTATAGTATATTTTTATTTTTTGCCTCATTTATTGCATTTTTGCCGCATGTTTTGAACTTTGCAATCGATTTTGCGAGACGCCGACTCAAAATGCCGAGCATGTTTTAATGCACAATCGTGGAGCTATTTTGAAAAAGTGATTAATTTTACTTTTAAGCTGAGCAGCGGGTATTTTTTTTTTACTTTTTTGGCTAACGAACTAATTGTAGCTAAATGGCTTTAAAGCTGATTATTCAATAGATTTTGAGGAAGAACAAAACTACTTGCGATTAACATTTATTACATACTATAAATTAAACCTTATTAAACATCACAATTTTAAATTAAGAGTGTACTTTTTTTTTTTAAGAAATTTGAGTTTAGTAGAAAAGCTGACTGACAAAATGCGGTTCATTAAATTGAGCATTTAAGCTGGCATATAATTGCAGTAGGTAGTTGGCACCAGGGTCGTCGCGTTAATCAGTTTAAAGAGATCAGTAAAATTTATGAAAATGTTAAAGACGTCCGCAACTCTCAAGCGACACAATTTGGCCTAAATTTTTGTGCTGGACTGGGCAAGATTTCTTTGGTAAGCGTAATTCGTGCCCAGAGTCAGACCCCAAGTCGGACTTCAGATTGTGTCGAGGTTAGTTGAGGTAGGTACGGATAGTATTTGTCAATTGACTGCAGGCCGTAGCAAAAGTCTCGAGACAATCGTGCAAAACCTTCGACATTTAATTTGGCCACATTTTGAACTGTGCACGTTTAGTTTCCAACAACAAAAAAAAAGTTGTTTACATAAAAAAACAACATCGACAACTACAACAGTACAGCTACAATTTGAAGCATTTTTTTTTATCATTTTTGATAATTGCGCGAAAAGGTCACGCGAGTAAAAATTTGTAATTTCATTTCATTGTTTCTGGTGCATTTTGTTACCACTGTTAACCCAATTGGTTGTTGTTATTACCGTTATTATAACGCTATTTTTTTTGCTTATTTTAATTGTGACCTCAACACCCGCGATAACAAACGGCAGGTGACCTTAGTCGGCAACACTTTTCGCACTTAAATTTTCATGTAATGTTTTTGGGAAAATATTCGAAAACAAAGCAAAAGCCATTTTGTTTTTTTTTGCTTGCTGTCCATTTGACATTTTGCTGGCAATTGGCTAAGGGGCACGGCTTGAAAGACCTTGAAATAAGCGAGTTGCCAGCGGCGAAGACAATGCCAGGCTCGCCTACGCGAGGTGTTTGCGACACGGAACCAGACCTGAGACTCGAGAGAACTTGCAGAGACTTGCAGTACGGCCAGCCAAGTAGCAGCAAATGCATTTAAGAACTGGCTAACACGCCTCCACAATGGCCCGCCCTCATCCAACACGCTTAAACTTAAAGCACTTCAATTGCCAACGAGTTTTGCCGAAAAAAATTAATATAAAAAAAATCAAGTAAACACAAATTAAATAAAGATTTGTTTGGGGCCGGTTTTGAATGCTAGCAAATAAACTTGACATAAAACTTCGTTATTTTTAATTAAAATTTGTATGCTAAAAACATTAAATATAGATTAAAATAATGTTTTCATAACGTATAATTTAATTGTAAATTTTAACATAAGTGCAAATAACACAGAAATATAATTAAGTGAAATTTCAAAATAATAAAAATTTGAAAAGAGATGCAGAACGAAATGAATAATCAATTCAAAAATTATACAAGTTATATTGTCTCATTTGAATTAAAATGTCCAATAAATGTAGAAGGTAATAAAAGAAATAAAATATGTATATATAAATTTAAAATACACTATTTATAAATATTACATATTTGTAATCAACTAAATATTTTTGCTTAAATGAAAACAGCGTACTGTATTTCAATAGTATTTATGTTTAAAATTGTAATCTAAATTATTTCACTGATTGCGTAATATTTTTTATTTTATTTTATTCAATAAAAGCTTCATTAGGTAATGCTCTAATTTGTATATAGTTCCAATACCTTGCTAAGACACTTTTTATGTAGTCACAATGTGTATTTAAAATTATTATTTCTATGGATATATAATTTTTGAATAATAGTTATTTTAAAAAATAATAATACATATTTTTAATGTAAAAAGGTTCCTTTTTTTTGGCTGCCTGATTTTTCTCTATCCAAGTCGTATTTCTATTAGCGCAGTTAGAGAGCCCACTATAGTTATATCTTCCTGTTAACTTCATAATAACCCTGGCATATATCATTTAACACACGTTTGGCAATATAAAGTAATGAATAAATAATTTTGTGGATTATAGAGTTGTGTTTTTGTGTGTCTGTTTGTTTCTTGCCCATGTCAAGAAAATCGCACAGCAATTAGTTCAAATCTGAAACAATAAGATCACATAGAAAAAATAACTGGATTAAAAAAATTAAAAATAAAAAAAATAAATAAATAAACAGCAACAACAAACGCAAACAAAACAAAATCCCAGGTATGGGAATTATGTCGTTTGTTCGTTTTCATTTGTACGACTTTTGTCGCGGATAGCGGATTGTGTGAGAGTGTTATATGTGTATATGAGGTGTGTGTGAACCACAGACGAACACAACTGTTGTTATTATGTATTAGCATCCAAGCTGCCGTAGTTTGAAATTTAAATTTATGCCCGTATGGTGCAACTGAAGAAAACAAGAGCAAAAATTGCACATATCGATTAGAAAACTCTGAGAAATCATGACGTGATATCCTCTATGCTATTAACTAAAACTGAGCAGTATCAATAAATACAAATATTTATAGTTCAACTCGGGCACAAATTCAGGTAGTTCCACTAAATAAAAACCAACAGAAACGTTTCAAAAAGCTTTTGCTTTTAAATACTAAGCAATCCAGTAGAAATCAACTAAATCAACTAATTCAAGGGCTTTATGATATCATCTTTTGCTGTCTGCATGTGCTTAAAATACTGTGATATCTGCACAAAATAATCTTAATTATTTTCTGACTACTGCAAAAAACAAGCCTGTCTGCGTATTTCTGAACTTTACTTTGAATCCGTCTCAGCTCTTGGAAATTCCATTTTGAAATTGTAATTTTGATACATTAAAAAAAAAGCTTTTATTGCAAGCTTAAATTTATTTTTGTTTTAAGAATCTTTAATTTATTCTTTGATTTTATTCAAACGTTGTTTTATATGTTTTTCACTATGCTTTTATATATTTGTAAACTATTTGAATTGCCTATTGTTTTGAGTTTTATTTTATTTTTTACAAATGTAAATCTAAGCATTTTAATTAAATCGCTGAACTAAAAAAAACTCTTAATTTAGTTTTTGATATTTCAAACCAATTCTCAGTCAAACAAAAAATGGAGACACGCCCATTAACGCTGTAAGCAAATCAATGTAAATTAATGGGTTATTTGGTTTGATTTGCTCAACTGTCATAAAAACAATAACAACAACGTGCATGACAATGTGAAACATCAAATTACTAATATCCAAATTTTTTTTTATAAAAATCACACAAAAGGCCTAAAACGACAAGCAGCCATAACAATAACAGCAGCAGCAACAACAACTGGCCAAGTCAAATGCCACAGTGACACACTAACTGGGTGACTTCCAAAGCAGCAGCAACAACAACAACAAAAATAACAACAACACATGCAACTATGCCACGAAGTCGAAGAAAACTTAAATTATGCAACATTTTGCGATGCGGACAGCTGCTGGCAGTGGCAAAGCAGCAGCAACAGCAGCAGCAGCGACTGCGACCGCGACGCCAGCAGCATCAGCATTTGGTGGCAGGCAGATTGGTAGTCAAGAGTCAAATGTTCGCCACATTTGGGAAGCTGCAACCGTTCGCTTGGCTATTTATGTTCAGTTCGTTGAGTTTAGCCAGAGATGTTTTTGAGATATGTCGCATTCAATTACTCTACAAGTGCCCGTCGCAGTGCTGCTGCTTGGGCATGCCCTCAAAAGGCGTCCAAATGACGCTTAGATAAAGAACTTGAAGGAGTGTCCGCAAAAAAAATCACTTTCAATACGGAAATCAACAAAATGCCAAATCGAGTTCGTTGCCTAAGTCTTTTGTTTTGCGCAGCAGGTGAAAGGATCACAGTCTGCAAATGTGTGTGTGTGTGTGTGTGTGCATTTGGCTCAGTTACACTTACAAACGTCCACAGACACACCCCAGCTGAAAACGGTGGCGTTCAGTGCAATTTGGCGCCATAATTCATATTCCATGGCGGGATAATGTGCAAAGGAAAAGTTCGTTTTCGCAGCGGGATCAACAGCAAATGTGTCTGGCGAAAAATGCCAAGCCAAGTGGCCAAATGGCCAGCACAATTGCATAATAGCCAGGCTGCGATGCGATGCGATGCGGTAGCTTTTATGGCTAATTTAATTGTTGCAATTTGAATGCATGCGATGAGAAATTAATGCTTTGATGTGCCACGCTCGATAGCCGATAGTTGCTCATAATTCGGTAGCCGTGCGTAAATTGGATGTCCGTAAAGAGGTCACACATTAAAATGAACCATTAAATTGCGAGACATTGAAAACAGGGGAAATAAAAAATAGCAAATAGCAAATGGTTTATTGTGATGAATGTAGGTTAGCAACAAAGGAACAAAAATTGTTGCGAGAGGTAAAAAAAATGAAAACAATATCTAGCTATCTGTAAGGAAAATTTAGTTATGGGAATAACGTGCAATTTCTCAAGTTGAAATGAATCGATTTTTATTTACATAATTTAAAAATCTCTTTTATAATTATATCCTATTCTAATCATTAGAATGTTAAGAAATAATTTCAATAAAATACTTATAAAAGAAGCAAATGCTAAAAAAATGTCTATAGTTAATTGGATCTCAATATAGCCTAAAAGCAATAATCCAATTAATATAACAATATTAATCTTTAAAGCTATTCACAGTTCAACTTTTGTGGCATTTTGTCATGTCAATGACTTCAATTGCTCCATAAGAAATAATAATAAAAAAGAGCAACAATAAAAAACACTTTACAGCGCTCGTTGCTGGCCAAGCGAAGCATAAAGCCAAATGCAGGGCAAATAAAAAAGAATCCCAAAGACGATACACATATGATATGATGGCTTGGTTGAGGGGTGTAGGGGGGCGCTAAGCAGGGATTTCCAGATTGCCACAGATGCTGCCGCTTGCTGCTTCACTTGACTCGGAGGAGGGCAACGGAATTGCAGCAAATGCTTTTGCGGAGGCTGATTTCGATTTCGTTTTTAACATTTTCGTATCGTTTCGAGTTTTTTTGTTTTATTTTATTTTTTCATTTTGTTCGAAACTGGTGCAACTTGTAGCTTTGGCCGTTTTGGCTGCCAACTGACGATGCATTTGTCGTTGCATTTTTTGGCCAAAAACGTAGCCAAACTTATTTCGCAACTTAACAAAGCAACAACAACAACAACGGCTCTAACACATTTTGCTGCAATTGGATGGACAACTTGGCGCTGGCGACGGCGATGACCTCCAAAAGTCGCTGTCTAGATCAGCTTTGTCGCTCATTAGAGCAAAAGTCACGCTTGCAAAATGTGCAATGTCTTTCCGAGCTTTTTCTCAGAAAAAAAAAAATGGCATACAAAACAGAAGCAAAACAAAAAATCAAAAGACCAAAAACAAAAACCAAAAATTGCGAAAATTACATTTCAAGTTTTTCATTTGTCTTGTCGTCGTCGACTCTGTCATTTTGTGGCAATTAATTAATTTCCAACAAATATGCGTACGTCCTTCCCACTTCTTGCTACTCCCACGCCCCGCTAGGGCGCATTTTATGGTAAAAATATTGTTTTGCCCCGCAAAAGTTCGTCGCAATTTGTTGCTTGTCTTCGCAGCGTTTTGGGTCGCCTCTGCTTACAAATTCATTGCGTAAATGCCGAAATTATCCATGCAGAGAAATCAGGCAGAGTTCCTATGAGAGTCAGACGGTGGAAAACATTTTTGGCCCTCGGCTACAGTTTGTCTGTGTTTTTATATTGCTTTATGTTGGATTTATGAGCAATTTATTGGTTTTAATAATGTTAAGCTGATTAATTGGCATCGAAATACAAATACACTCAGATATACTTTTATTTAAGGAAGTTTAATACTCATATTATTCACTTTATAATAAGTTTGCGATATGTGAAATGAAGAAAGCCTGTAACTGTACCTACAGCAGATTTTGAAAGTACTCATATCAAAGGCATTTTAATATATGTAATACCATATGATGATATTATGATAATAATAAAATTTAATTATACTTATTTCATAATTTCATCAATTATATACTTATACATAATTATTAAATTAGTATTTAGCATAGAACTCTCGGTTCAACAAATTTTGAGATAAGCTTGGCTTAAGTCTTAACTGTGCTTATCTTTACACGTGTCATAGCGTAAGAAACAGAATAATAAGAATATTATAATGTATTTATAAACCTCAACCAAAGTCCGACAACATCAAGCAATGTTTAGTTATATTCTCAACAGTCTTAGACCAAGTTAACTCACCTCTTTTAAATATTTGTTATTATTTTTTAAAGTAGCTTGTTTCTGGTGCATTTTTTCGTAATAATATTTAATTGCAGCGCTGCATTCTTGTGCTATTTAATTTGTTATAATTAAACCCTACAAAATTATTTGTATGCCAATTAAGTCTCACTAAGAGATCCGCTTGATAATTACACAGCAATTGTGCGGACCAAAAGCATAGATAATTCCACATTCGATTCTGATTCAAGTCAAGACACCTACGAGACATGTCGAGAGAGACAAATCCAAAGCCTCAAGAGCGTTAGACAAATGATATACCCACAAATGATCGTAGGTAGTGCAGCCAGTTAAAGTCAAAGTTAAATGCCACGCCCCCCATTTTGATGTGTGCTGTAAAGCCGATGACCTTCAGCTGATATGAATTCTTGAGGCGCAGGGAACTGGTTCTTGCGCTTGGTTCTTTTGCATTGATCGATCTATATAGTATGAGAGGAGGGGTATCCAAAACTAGAAACGTATGGAAAGAAAATTAAATCAGAAATTTAATCGACGGTTGACTTTTTTATTAGAAAGTTGTTTTGCTTTAGTTCCGTCAGCAAAGTCCTTGAACATATGCAAAGAGGCGTCGACGAGGGCTTTGACCCTACGATTAATGTTGAGTGGACCCGAAAATTGTGTGCTAAAACAAATCAAATCGCATAGATAGATGTTTGATATATGTTCGTTTACAAATGCGCCTGCTGAATTTATTGTATTTATTTACTTTTTATTGTTACCGCCCATTAAAAACTTAGTCGCGAATTCCGGTTTCTGTTTTGTAAGATCTGTGTTCCATCTTCTAATTACACTGAGCTTGAAAAACCCAAGTGGAAAATGCAAAATAGCCCTAAATTTTTAAACGAATCAATTCATCAACTGCAAACAAACAATTTGTTGTTAATTTTATTATATACGTCACTTTTGACTCTTATTGTTTTGCTTAGCGCTTTTGTTTTTATGGTTAATTAAAAGCTGTGTTTGCCTTTCGCTATTAGAACTCGGCTGCAGTTGCTTTTGAAAGTTGAAATTTTGGTATTTTGCGCACTGAATCGGGAAAAACCCGGCAATATGCCAAAAATGACATATCAAGTGTCTGCTCTGGTTTTTTTATTAATAAAATTTATGAGCGCTTCTGCTCGCTGACCTTTGCCTGAACCCCCACGACGGGGGGCACAACCGGGAATTGTGGCCACTCTGGCCTTGCACCTGTCAGACGAATCGCATTACGCGCTAGTGATCAAGATGTCCCGGGACATTTATGGATCGCCGCGCTATATACTTGTACTACCTCTTCCCCAATGCCAATGACAAGCAATTCATTGTTTCCATGCATCCCAAAACTGGGTCAACTCTAAAAGACACTTTAAAATGTTCACTTGGTGCTTGGCAGGGTGAGAGGATATTTCGAATATAAAACTTCATTTACGATCTCTCAATCAAGACAAATTAAAGCTTAAAGCATTTCAAATGCCAGCTGTGGCGTAAAAAACAGCTACAGCTATAAATATGTATACACATGTATATCACAATAAGATTAATAAATAGTATGATCTCAAAAAGTATATGTATAAAACGAAAATCAAGAGTGTATCCTACATTTTATTTCACTTTTTAATTTTTTTTCATTAACCATAATTAATTTTTCCGAACATTGCTAAAATTTAACTATTTATACATTTTTTGTTGGTTTTAATCTAACTTTCATATCTATATTTGAGACACAAAGTAAATTAAAAAGTTCCTGCGTTTTCTTATATCTTTCTATTTTTTTAACTATTACTAATTGACTAAAACATTTCAAGCTATTAGAATAGTAAATAAAAAAGCATTCAATTATTTTATACAATTTTATTTCTTAAAACATTTTTACATCATTTTATTTTTTTGTTTGTTTACATATATATTTCATTCATTGTACGCTGAAACCTTTTACTGATAAATAACATCAGCTAAAATGTTTATAAAACTTGTTAATTCGTTTACAAACAATTAGCCGGCATTTATCCTAAACTGTTCAGTTCAAACATAACAATGCTCCATTTGATGGTTTTTGGAAATAATTTACAAAAGGCTTTCGTTGTTCTTCCTGGGAGGGAGGGTTATTTTCACTTAAGAGCTAACAGAGTGGCAGGGTGGAAGTTCTACTAGAACCTCTTGGAAATTATGTAGGGAAGCGCAGAGACCGTGTGAGAGATGTTTTTTTTCCATTTCTTAATTTTTTTTTGTGGGCAGAATTAAAAAAATGTTGCTAAATTTGATTCGGCTCATATTCTGGTAAGTCCTTGGCTTGGCCCCAATGCAATCCGCAACCGCTCTATTTGTGGTAGCCGGAATGATCGGCGTAGACGCTGGCATCATGGCCAACACCGCTGATTGGCACGCCGGCGATGGGGAACTTGCTGACGGCGTAGGTGGGGGCGTGCTTCACAACGGAGTGCGAGACATGGGGCACCTTCACGTAGACGGGGTAGGGACGGTCGACTGGGACCTGGACGGGCACCTTCTGGATCTTCTCCACGTAGACGGGATAGGGCTTCTCGACGGGCACGGGGTATGGCCTGGGCACCTCAACGGGCACTGGACGATCGACGGGCACATGGACGGGCACCTTCTCGTGACGGATAACTTCGTAGGGCTGTGGCACTGGGACTGGCACCTTCACGTACTCCTTGACGGGAACGGCAACCTTCCTGATCACCTCGTAGGGCTGTGGCACGGGCACCTTAACCTCAACGGGGACGCGTCTCTCATGAACAACGGGGTAGGGACGGTCAACATGAACGGGCACGGGCACACCCTTGGTCACGACGATGGTCTTCTGCACCTCAGCCTGTTTGCTGATCACATAGGGAGCGGGCACGGCATGCGATTGCACGGCAATGGCGGGTCCGCTGTGTCCCACGGCAATGGCGGGTCCGCTGTGTCCCACGGCGATGCCAGGACCGCTGTGGCCCAAGGAGATGCCAGAGCCGCTGTGTCCCAAGGCGATGGAGCCGGGCGCAGAGTGTCCCAAGGAGCTGACGCCATAGCTGACGCCATGGCCGACCAGGGAGCCATGACCGATGTGGCCAACATCCAGACCAGCATGACCATAGCCATAGCCCAGATCGAGCAGACCGCGCTTGTCCAGCTTCTTCTCCAGTGGCACCTCATCGCTGGCGCAGGCGGAAGCCACCAGCAGAGCGGCTAGGCAGAACTGAATTCAGGAGAAAAGAAAATAGCACAACAATTCATTTAAAATTCGCAACTTGTTCTAGCGCTAATGACAACAATTTACGCAATTGTCGCTCAGCGATTTATGTAATCAGATTAGAAAGTTATGCATCAAGATATGACGCCCATTTGGCCAGAAACTGAGGCGACAAAATTTCGCTTTCAAATGGTCAAGTGAAACGCATGCGTGCAACGCATGCGTAATGCGTAAAATAATACGATACAAAGCAAAGCAAAGAAGAGCTTGGCCCCCAAACACGCCCAACAGAGACTCATGACAAAATGCGAGGGGCGGGCAAAAATACGTCACGCATGCGCAGCGGCTATTTTGTCGTGCAGTGCGTTTACCGTTAGCTTGTGTGGTCATAATTGATTATTTGTTGGCTCAATTTGATTACAGTGCAGTGCTGAACGTGGCCGGCAATTGAATTATGAGCATTTATCATATCTATTATAGAGAGTCATCGAGCCATTAGCTATTTTACATTTGATTTGATTCGACTCAAGTTGAAGTTTGTCATTTGCGTTTAGTTTGTTGATTATATTATTTTCGGCCCATATATGGTTATTATGCAATTTATGGACAGGAAGTGAATGGGGCGGTCAAGTACCCAAAGCCAACAACAAGTTGCTCATAATTAATATTATGCTGATTAATATGTGAATTATTGAGAAATGTTCGATTTAATCTATGTGGGAGTTGACTTCAATGGGATTGTAATTAACATAGCTATATTTCTCACTATTGAATTGTTTTTTTTTTTTATATAATTCTGAACCACATTAATTGCACATAATTTATAAAAGAAAACAATATTATTGTTTACTTACGAATACTTTCATTGTGAAGTGTGTTGGGCTTTGCCAAGGCTGTAAATAAATAATGAAAACATTTATTGCATATTAATAAACTATATTTTTTATATTTTAACAAAAATATGTACACAAATTTTCCAAAAACATTTTTAAATGTTTTTTTTTTTTCCAAAATTACAAAATTATTTATTTAACTTTAGCACAAAATTTTTTGAAAATAACTTGAAATGTTGATTTTAGTTTTTAAATGGAATATTTTGCACTGAAAACTGAAAAAACTTTGTTCGTTTGCCAACACTTACAAGCAACGCAGAAATTGTGTTGAAAGGATTTGTAGAATCACACACGATTCCAAACCTTTGACTGGATGCTGTCTGTGGTCAGTGGCGCACTTTTATACCCCCAAAGAGTTTTTGTGTCAAAACGAAACTGAAATCGCCGCCAAGCTCAGCTCGCGCCAAGTTAATCGAGCGGCGTCACAACAAAACGGAAAGCTTTCGGCCGAGAGACGCTTTGCGCTCTCTCAACAAAATCAAAAGCTCGCCAGCTTGAACATTGCATTGGTATTGGTGCGTTTTGCTAGTGTGAGTGCGACTCTCGGAAAGTTGTCAGCGGAAGCGTCCACCACTACCAATGCAGCATACCAATACCAGGGCAGGTGTCTTTGTATTGGTTTGGCGAGTGGCCAAATTTCGAGATTTTCGAAATTTATCAAATTAAGAGTCATTAAAAAAAGCGTCTATGCTAAGCATTAATTACTTTTGACCAGCCAAATAATATATTCTGGGGAATACCAAAGAAATTTCATTTATTTTTTATGGTTTAATCGCGAAGCTTAACTTTTTATTCTACTAAACAAAAAAAAAACAGTAAATGTCAATGGTTTGTTCTGAACAGTTTTTAATGAACTTCTTACAGGTTTTAGTATTTTGCTTTAAATGTTAACCTGCTGCCTGCACTCGAATTGGTAAAAACCCAAAAACAAAAAACATATAAAAATAAATTGTGTTGTCTTTAGTTTTAAAAATTGACAGATTTATTGTTAATACATAGTGTTTGGGACGTGCTAAAAATTATATTAAATCATTTGTTTTATATAAAAAAATATGTCATTTTTTATTTATTTTTGTTGTTGTATATATTTTATTTAAGCGAAAGTGATAATTTATGCTTATATGCGATTTTTTTGCAAATTGCCAAGTGTTTCCCACATTTCTCATCTTGTTTCGATATTGAAACTGTTGATGCGATGATTGCATAATCGCAGACACTGAGCACAGATATTGACAGTTGTGGAAATACTTTCAATGTCTTTATATCAACTTTATTATGACTTCATTAGCGCTTTTCACCTACACTGCAATAAATCAACTATATATTTTATTTTAAAAAGTTTAGAAAAAAAAAACACTCTGCAAAAAAATTTATTTTCCATATAAATTCAATAATGTTGTTCTTTATTAAAAAATTCAGAAAAATATAAAAAATTTATTCATACATATTTTGTTTAACTCTTAAGTATTCACTTCTAGTTTTGATAAATCAATAAGAAAATCATTTTCGAATTTTAATATTCAGATATTTGTAAACATTTTTAATAAAACACTTTTTTTTATAAAATAAAAAATACTTTATTTAAGTGTAGAAATCTAGCAAGTTTTTAAAATTTAGGCAAATTTGAAGTTTAAATTAAAAAGGCAAGTACAATTTATTTTGTTCTCTTATCTATCTGATTTGAGGGTGAAATTTTCTTTAAGTGTAACATTTGAGCGGAATGAGCTTCCTCACGTGCAAAGTGGAAGCGGAAGCTGTAGGTCCACATTTTTTCTGTTGGATTGTGAAAAGGGCGGGCGGCTTGGGAGCTGTCAAAGCACGTACTTTGGAGAAGTCTTAGAGTTGTGGTTGGTGGCATTTGATGCAATTGGAACTGCAACTGCAACACATAATCATGTGGCCAATTGCCAAGAGAGTGAGAGAGATCGTGTTTCTAATATGAATCACAATGTTGCAATCCGACAAGCGTTGCTGGCATACTGGATGCCAGGCAGACAGGCGCAAGTAGCTACTGAAGCTGACACAGCGACTGATTGGCGGCTGAGTTGCCAAAGAAGGAGTGGTGGGATCAGGCCGTGGGGAGTGGAGAGAGGAGGCTTATGGGCGGTGGGAGTTGGCGGTATCGTGTGCAATGCGTGCCGCAAAAGTGAAAGGTCTTTATGGGACGCACAAATGAGATTATGTATCAGATGCAAAGCTGCGATTTGGCAATTGTTGGCATAATTATTTCTCGTCCAGCTTTGACGCAGTTAATACTAAATAAACCTGTTGGAATAGTGGATTTGTCTATATTGCGCATATAAACATAGATTTGCATTTTCTATTGTCTGGCTGAATAGATTCTATAATGGACTTCTAACTGGAAAAACAATACGATTTATTTTTATTTTATTTATTTATTTTTTTTAATACTTATTTCTCAAAGCGACCTTGTTGGGCGTATCAAACAACTTTCCAAAAAAACAGAGTGCTATAATTTTAAGTGGAAGATGTTCACAGATTGAATTTGAAATGAACGGAATCCAGTTGTATTTGATCCGATTTGTAATTAATGGATACAACTTTAAAGCACGTTAGCCAAAGGTTCGGTTCGTAAAGCCGTTAAAGCTAAAAAAAAGATAACAAAATTAATAATAATAAATAAAACAAAGATATTCCAAAATGCAAAAGTTTGAATTGCTTTAGGCATGTTTTTATACGATTTTGTTTTATTCCACAATTTTTTTAATATTCATTATTTTGTTTGTGGTATACTCCTAAAATGAGAATCAATTAAGGAAACGATTTGTTTACTCTACAGAACCGCGGAAGTTGAATACAAATATTGAAGTTAAAATAACACGTTTCGTCGTAAAGAGGTTCGCGGTTCTATAATATGTCTGTATTCAAATTTCCTGTTTAAAAGTTGTATGCCCTTATTTATCATTGAGTGCAAAGCACCCTTTTTCTATAACATACATTTCCATATCATCAATGTTAATATAATTAGGTAACAAATTTTTTAAAGTGTAGTTAATGTATCTAAATTAATTATGTAGTTCTAGATAAAAATTAATATTTAATTTAGAATATTTTGTCTTTAGTTTATATCTTTTGGTTTTTATTTGATCTGACTCTAGTACTCTATGTTGGCTTTAAAACAATATAATTGCTCTAATCTAGTTTAGATAGTTTAAATAAATATCGTATGTATGCATTATAAATTTGTACATTCGCGTTTTTTCACAAATGTGGATAAATTAAGAAGGTTTTATTGTTCTTGTGGCAGATATAATTTTAATTAAGTTAAGTTTATTTTATAGCTATAGTTTATAAAATTCTTTACTTATCTTTAAAGATTTTATAATTTTATAATTGGTTATAATTGAATAACAAAAATTATGTGGTATTTAATTATATCAAAAATGTTAATAAAGTTATAGTTGATTTAATTCTAGTTGGGAATAATTTAACTTAAGAGTACATAAACAGATTTTAAAGTTCTAGCCTAAAGTTTGTATAAGAATCGAAATGTGTTCAAAAGTGTTGCATGTTGCATGTTGCACGTGGTCGCATCCACTTAAAGTCGCAACTGGACAAAATGTTGAACTTTTACTTTTGCAAATTGCGTCGTTTTCTATGTTCGACCAGATGGAACCAAGCCAAAAACCAAGTCAAGCAACCAGTGCAGCTGCCCACAACAAACACAACAACAAACACAACAACAAACACAACAACAATAACAACAACAACTGCAGAGACAAACGTTACGATTCTGTCAGACAACGAACCCAACAGATGCGAGTTACAATTGAGAGATGCCGGCTTTAGCAGCAGCAGACGTGGGTCGACGGCGGCGGCGGTGGTGCTCGGTGCTCGGTGGTTGGTGCTTGGTGGTTGTTGTGGTTGCTTTGGATGTGAGTTGGCATGCGACTTGGGCGCTTTGTTGCATGCGCTCCGGATTGCAACATAAAAGCCAGGCGACTGCTCGATACAGCCACTCCCCTTCGGCCTGGCGAGCCCCTTTGCTTACCGTTTAGTTGCCCCACTCGTGTGGCTGCATTTGCAGTTTTTGTGCTTCGCATTTCGGATTCTCATGTTTGGCATCGCCATAAATTGTGGTCAACCGATGCAGCCGATGCGACGTAATTCATTGATTATAACGACAACAATAACTGCAATGCAATGAAGTGGACCCCCCCCCCCTCCCCGCTTCTGCTCCCTCAGCACCACATGCTAAGCATTTGTTACCTGCTGATTTATGGCCAATTGTCTGCACATGTGTGTGTTTGTGTTTGTTTTGGAAGGCCTTACCACTTGATCAGTTGATTGGGTTTGCTTGTAATCCAATATGCGAAAAGGCGGCCTAAAATTAGCTAATATAATTATGGGTTATTACAACCTCAAGACAGCCAGACAGACAGCTGACTTGAGGTCTCTAGACCGGAGTCTTTAATTGTCTTTGCATGCCATGCGATAATTCACACAATTGTGCTGCTGTGCTCTTTATATGGCGCATATGCTTATACAAATATGTATGTAGATCATCTGTGGATTGCAGACAACACGCTTGCCAAATAGTCTTGGGAGAATTTAACAAACGTCTGGCAAAACAAACTTAGACATTGTTAAAGATAGTTGGATAGGATATGAAGTTGCAAAAACTACAACTGAAACTTGCTTGAAGTTACAATAAAAACCATAAAAGTTTCGAATTTTTAGTAATTAAAATGTATCTGAAAATTAGAGTTTTCATATTTTAAATAAAGTAGTTTAAAATGAAAAAAGTAAGATATATTCTTACATTTCTAACACCAATCAATTATTAAAAAACTTTTTTTTTTTAAGAATGATTAAAAAAGTGCCCAATTAAATTTTTAAGAAAATCAAATTATATATTAAATAAATATTTACTTAACTATAAAAAGTATCTTCGAGCTTTTTTGCATTACACAGCTGTAATTACAATAAAACTTAAGAAATCTTTTAAAACTATCGCATCCTTCATATTGTCAATCAACCGACAGACAGACATTCACTTTAAGTAACTCCGATTCGTCCCTTCATTTAAATAAAGAATCAGGAAATATAATTTGGAGACTCGTGTCAGGCTTCTCACTTGCCTTCACGCGTTTGTCAGAAGCAACAGGTAAACCCTTCATTATTTTGACTTTCCCAATGCCTTAATTAAAACACAACTTTTCGATTTATTTTAATTTTAGTTTTAATCTATGCGCATTCGTAAATTGATTTTTGTTTTATTTCGTTATGTTGCCTTTGCTTAGCCTACTCGAGCAGAAGAAGAAAAAAAACTGGTTGCTTGTCGGAAATCGCCAAAGTTTTTCACTTGATATGTCAAAATGCCAAACTGTTGCAGCGGCAACCGTCCAAGCCGTCGATGGGGCCAGCCTATATTTATGTGTGTATGTGCGTGTTTATGAATGCATATGGCCAGGCATTAAGCATACGCCCTGTTGTCCATTTGGTCGTGCTTTTCGTGGCCAGCCGCAAATCATTTAAGCGCCATAGGCGTGCAAACTAAACAAAAAACCAGCTAAAATCGACAACAACAACAACAAGTTGATGCACAAAAATAGAGCACAGCTTCCTTTAGACATCGTTTTATAGTATTTGGTTTTTTTTTTGTGGCTGTTGTTGTTGTCTTTGTTTTTTTTTATTTGATCGCCGTTTTGGCCGTTTAGAAACATTGCGGATGCAGTCGCAGACAAGAAGTTGGGGCCGGTTTTTGTCTTGGCCATAAATAGAGCCAACGTTGTCGTTGTTGTTTTTGTTGTCGCTGCTCACTGCGTCGCGTTGCACAATGCAACCAACTTAAATGCACTTTCAATTTGGCGTTTTGAATCCGATTTCAAATACGAATTCAGTTTTAGCTGTGACATAAAATCATTGCCAGACATTGGCGAACTTATTTCATTCTACACTTAATTATATCATTAGTTATAGTTATTGTTGCTGTTGTCCCAGATCCGTTTAGCCATCTAATTAGCATTTAATTTGAGTTTATAACGTCAGCAGCTGCCCCGTTCTCGATTGCTTTTCAGATACGTGCCGAGATCCGTGCGCATAAATCAATAATATTTCACTCGAAATCTCCTAAACGACAACACAAAAAAAAAAATTGCAAACAAAATAATAAATAATAGTAAAAAAAACCACTTGAATTCATGTTCCACAATGCGCTGAAGGCAGTCAACAAAAAAAAAAAACGCCGATTGGTTAAAACGCTCGAACTTGATCCAATTCTCTCTTTAAGTGCAATACAAGTTGTTAAACCTACTAACTTAAATTTGTGTTCATTTTAAAACTGTGACTTGGTTAGCGAAGGGGCTGCTGTAAATATAGTTTGGTCGAAATTGAGGACAGTTTTTTAGATTACTTTAGCGGCGGATAGAATTAGCTGAAAACCCAAAAGAAAAAGTTACGTTTTAAGTAAAAGAAAGTATAATTAAGAGAACTAAGTTAATGTAGAAAACAGTTTCCTTGCCTGAAGTATAATAAAATATTTATTTATTTTCATATTTTTTTTTTTGTTTATTGTTTTTGTCTTTCACATTTTTTTATTGTAAAAATATTAAAGTCATTATATTATTTATTTATTTTATTTTATATATTTCCTCTAAGGTTCGTTAATCTACTTTGTAAAAAATAAAAATTGTGCTTATGCGTTAAAATCAACATTTAGCAATATTCTCAATCGATAAACATAAAATAAATATTAAAAAAATCATTAAAACTTTACAAGCTAAAGTTTTGACTGCTAACAACAATTGCTCTTTGAAATAGTCTATTTATGCCCAGCAGACTCATAAATGTTCTCAATTGATTTTAAAACGCAGTTTTAGCTACTGCAGTTGATATATTTTTATGGATATGTCTCTGGCAATGGCTATATGCATAATCGTATATCAGCTGCAATTCGAATACGTTTATTTTTTGTGTACTGTGTGCTGTGAATGTCACGATAATGTGAACACGTTAAGGTCATTTCGATTGTTTTTATTTTACTGTGGCTGAGACCACAACAAATGTGGTTCAATGTCCAATGTAACCGGCCAGCAACCACCCCGACAAAACAACTAACCCACTAAGCAACTGACCAACTGACTAGCCAAGCGGCCAATGCATTCAAACGTTTCGCTGGACGCGTCTGACAAGATTCAAAACAAAACGAAGTGGCCAAAACGCTGGGCCACAACGTCTTGAAATGTCCAATCATTTTTTGGGCATGTAATTTTGTGGTTTGACGCAACTTCTGTTTTTTTTTTTCCAAAGGTTTTCTGGTTTTCTTTTTCATTATTGTTGTTATGCTTGTCGCTTTTGTTTTTTGATTTTTTTTTTGATTATGTTACGACTTGACCTTGACACTTGTCAGTTTGTCTAGGGCGGGGTTGTCTAATCTAAATTAAAGAGGAAAAGCTGTCAGGAAAAACTTTGAACTAGTTGTCTAATTACCACTTATTATTGATAAACTCCTCTTGGAATTAAAAAAGACAACCTATATCCAGGGCGTTATGGAGTTGTGTCTTGATAAAAAGGGCCCATATAGCATCAATAATATGATCCAAGTGGATGTCTCACATTCGTTTTTCACACATTCCCAAACCAATTGCCAATGAGAATGTTGCAAGCGTGCGAGAAAGAAAAACATGCAAACAAAAAAAATTATTTTAATGCACACTTTTCACAATGTTCGATCACGGCGCCGACTGCAAAAGATACAAAAACAACGTGCCAAGGTGCCATTAAGTGCATCAGCAGCGGCACCAGCAGCAGCAACTGTAACCAAAGCAGCAGCAACTTTGTGTGTGCTGTGTTATGTTTTTGGCACTTGGCAGCAGTTGCCACATCGTCGCCACATTTTCCCAGAGACGCGCAGAGACCAAGCGACCAAGAGCCGAAGACTGCGACGGTGTCTCAGACATGACCCAATAACAGGGATTAGCAGCAGCAGCAGCAGCTGTTGTTGGTGCTACTTGGACTGTTTCTGTGTCTCGACTGTTGCCACTGCCACTCAATCATTCAATCAGAGAACACTGACTCCGACTTCAAATGCGACTGCGATTGTGCATGGGCGACAGGGGTTAGCGGTCGTCCAGTCAATCAGTCAGTCAGCCAAACAGGCAGCCGAACATTGTCGGCAATTAGTCCAATTTTTTGTGTATACCCTGTACTCATTGCATACGAGCTAGTTACCTGTAGACCTGTATATGCAAATTAAAAAAAAAAAACTTTTTTTATGCGCAATAACTCTTTTCATTAGCCCAAAATCCACATCCATTGCAGTTAGCAAACTGATCAATGTAGATTTCCTGTTTACATAAATCATCGATCAAAAATATTTAACTTTATTGTACCTGCTTCGTGAGGAAAGTTGTTGCTAGGCAGCTTCAAGCTGGTTACAGAGTAACCCCTAGTCAAAAACTGTAATACTTTTTTTTTATTTGTTACTAAAATTAAGTGTTGCGAAAATTCTTTTCAGCTGCTTCGCTTTGGACATAAAACATGTGTTTCGCGTCGCACCAAAACACGGCAATTGGCGGGAGGGGGAAATATTTGAAAAATCTGTAATTCTGTAATACTGCAAAAGCCATTCACAAAACGGCTTCAAATATGCTACAGCTGCTTTTTTTGTGCATTGTGCTTTGGTGCTGCGGGGCGTATGAGCAATGTCGTTAAACTGCACTGTGATAATGAACGGTTCCATAACCATTCGCTGCAGTTTAATTCGGCACTTGGTAACGAGGCAAATGAGCCGTTTTTTTTACTCTTCTGGCCAACAAAAACTTACAACAATTGCAATTTGCACGTACGCAGCAAATTGAATAATTTGTAATCTCAAATCAAAAGAGTTTGGCCGCAAACTGCTTGCCCAATGACCAGTTTCTGTAATTATTGTGTTTGAAATTTTGAAAATGCCAGCTTAAATCGTAAACTTAAATTTAAAAGCAGCACAGAAAAAAATATTGTACCGAAATTACATAAAACCAAGGTTGAGATTTTGGTAATATAAGAATAAAGTTTTTATATCATACACTTTTATTTAATGACAGAAATTGCTATTATTTTTTTTTGAAGAAAAATACTTTTGTATATTTGGCAAAAGCTTTGTAAATTTTGCAAAAACATAGTTCCCTAAAAACATTTATCAAACTTCAAAGTTATTAAATAACCTAAAAATGTACTTTAAGTCTTGCTCTTGACATTTCAGGGTTAATATTCAATAAGTTTTGTCTTAGCCGAAGGTTGTGCTATTAATAGAAATATTGCTTCTATAGAAATATAAATCATTAATTCATTTATAATATAATCTTTTCTTCCTCTTTCTTCGCAACATAATAAACAGCAACTGGGTGAATCCCCTGAGACAATAGCCAAAATAAAATATGTTGATTTAGCAGGACCAGCATTTTGAACTGCGAAAAGAACAGGCTTTCGCATCATTTACATATCTTTTTATTAAATATTAACTCATCAAAATTCACAGCTGATTTCTTGTATAAAAGAAATCATGAGATGAACTTGTTCTGGAATCAGTCAAAAATCTAACTGGCTTTTTGCTGTTGACGTACTCTGCATGATTATAGAAAAAACAAAACAAAATTAATTTAGTTATGACTCAACAGATTTTTGCAGCTCTTGTGACGCAAAAAACCATGTTGAACCTAGCAAATAAATGCCACTAGTTTCATCGACGACCCTGAGCTTTTAGCAATATTAAATTGCGACTTGCTGTCAAAAGCGCGCAAAATAATGCAAATAGATTAGTCTAGTCTGGATGGAAACTGATTTGTTGTCTAAAATAGATTGGTTACAAAATACATATAAAATATATCAAATCCAATAGTTTGCATTTTAATATATAATTTGTCCAAATATGCGAGTTTACTACTTAAAAAACAGTTGAAATTATCGATGCCTTTGATTCATTTGATAATGTCAGATAATCCAGCTCGCTGTAATATAGAAAATTTTAAAATCAGTACTTTGCGGGTTACGAAAATATCTTTTAATATTTGGAGTTAAAATTATTTTCGTATTTTTTTCTGAGGTTTCTGAATTAGTATCATAACTACTACTTCAATTTTTCAAACTCCTAAAAATGAGTCATGAGTGATGGCATATGGTTAATGGGGTTTACATTTATGCATTATTGATTAAATAAATGTTGTCAAATTTTTTTTTTAATTTTGTTTGATAGTACTTTGTTCATGATTTGTCCTACAGATCGAAGCTGCATTTTGATGTGCACGAATAATGTGAGGCTAAATGTTTTACACTGTAAACGAGTATTGCTCTGTTGGTTACCCTCATTGCAACGTTCTTACTTTTTTGTTAAATAAAAAAATTGAAAATGGCGCCCCTCAAAGTATGCTGACAAAATTTTGTGATCATAGTTTTTGTGTGAACCTTTCGGCCTTTTTCTGTTTTCTTTATTCTACTCCATTAGTTACCTTAAAAAGCTAACTATCTAATATGTAAAAATAATAATAAAAATATACATTGTTTTGATTTTAGTTATTTTAATTTTTTGTTATTGTAGTATTCTTAAAATGAATGTTTATTTTTTTCGAACTTGAAATTTTCTAGTAAATTTAATTTATATTTAATTTATTTTATTTATTATTATTATTAAACTTGCAATTTTCTATTCAATTTAGGGTTATTATTAATTTACATTTTTTATGGTTATAAACCTTCTTATTAATTCTGTTGAAATCAATTCTTCAGTTATGCAGCTATACAAGAATTTTTAATTAATTAACTTTTGGAAGCTTGTAATTAAGACCAGATCGCACTAATAAAATATTTTGCGATTAAAAAAGAGCAATGCTAAGCAAATGGCAATTACCGGATAATAAAACAGACTTGCATGATTTCGAAATGCAAAACCGTTTGTAATTTGTTCTGGTTTAGTTGTAATTGTAGTGCGACCTTGAGCTGCAACAAGTCATCGAGCTAATGCACAACTCTCACCACAGAACAATTGACAATTTTTACCTTATATGCGGTCAATAAGCGTGACCGTTGCCATTCTAAAAATCATGTTTTGTTTTTTACCATATACCATGTCTTGTTTTGTATCTTGCAGATACTTTTTCTCCACGGTGCTGCAGTTTCAGCTTTATCGCGGCATGTGCCGCGCCGCCGGACAATATGTGCCCAACGATCCGCGGAAGCCGCTGCACAAATGCGACATCTATCGGCAGCCAGCCGCAGGCAATATGCTAAAGTGAGTACAAAATTGATATTCATTAAAAAAACTAAATCAAATATTTACTACTAAGTACTTATGATTTATTGAATTCATATTATTTTGTTGTAATTGTTATTGAGAAATTTATTTATATAAAAAATTCATAAATATATAAATAATAAATAATTAAATTATGTATATATATATTGTATCTGATATTTATTTATTTTTCTTTTCAATTCTGGTAGACAACTGATGGCCAAGGGCGCTTCGCAGCCCTGGCAGGAGGTGCTGGAGGAGACCTTGGGCGAGGGTCGCCTGGATGGCAGCGCCCTGCGTGAGTACTTTGCGCCCCTGGAGGAGTGGCTGCGCCTGGAATCGTTGCGCACCAACGAGTATGTGGGCTGGAACTACGATGGGGACTACTGTAAGCGCAGCATCGAAACAGCCGGACTGCAAATCTTCGGGGGCTACTACAATGGAGTCTCCAACCACGAGGGGAGTCTACTGTTGCTCATCCTAAGCAGCTGGCTATGCTATCGTAGCTATTTTTTCTAGCCTATCATAAAACCCAAAGTTGTTGTGTATATTGATTTCCGCCTGTTCAAGTCGAGTTGAACTTGAATCAATGCCAAAAAACAATTCAAATAAAAATTCTAAAGCAAATGCAAAAAAAGCAATTCGTTTTAAATGCTGTTTACTGGATGAAACAGGGTGGTTGTGGGGGGAGCTGTGATGCGGGTCATTGGAACGCCAGCGTCGCACGCACATTTTAACTGCTGCAGTCGCACTTTGCTGTTGTTGTTGCTGCTGTTGTTTCTTCATAATTTAATCAAATAATAAATATAATAAACAAAACCGCTTTGACTGCAATTTCAGTATATTTTTTTTTGCTCGTTTTTCAGCTGCAGCTCTCAACTGGTTTTTGTCTTTGCAAATTTGATTTAATAAATTGCAAGCCACAAGCGACGCCAACTGCAACTGCAACTTCAGTGTAAACAAGATAATCAACGCTGGGTCGGGTCGAGGCGTGGCCTGACCAGGCGGGATGTGGGGGGCAAACACACTGCAGCTCAGTGTCATTGTTCTAAAGTTTGTCTAAGAAATCAGATACTCAAGTTAAGTGAGTGCAGTTCATGTTTCTCTGCTCCACTGGGGTGTTCAGGGCGGGTATTCACTGTTGTTTACAAACCCATTACAATCAACGAGATAAACGAGTCAGTGTGGGATTTTCGCAAGTGTTATAAAGGATATTATATGATTATCATCATCAGCTTATGAGAATTGTGATATAAAACTTAAGTTAGATTTTGTTTGACATATTCAGGCTATAATTGTTTTTAGCAAACTTGTATTATATATCTAGTAAATAAAGTTTGGTTCTGCTTTGTTAAACTTACGGATTCCTATTAAATAGCAATTAAAATAAATTAATAAATTTTATAAATTTATTAATGACTTTATGGAGCTTTCGATAATATATGCCTTTTTGGACCGGTGGCTTTTTCTAAATATCTTATATTGTCTATAAGAAATTTATCTATTAATATATTAAGAATTATATTATTGTGAAATTCGCCTTATCTGCGGCAATCAGCGCAAGAGAAATCTTGCTTCAATTAAATTAAGTTTTGCACTAATTTATGAATTCTCCCACGTTTCGTCACAGTCACCGACTGTCAACTGAGTAACAGAAAAGCGCATATGCAACAACAGCAATAATAACAACAACAACAACAAGCGCGTTTGCCTTGCAGCAGCAGCTACAACAAAATGCGACAGCATGTTAAGGACATTATCAACATTTCAATTAGATGCAATCATCGTCGTCGTCATCTCTGAGCTATGGGTGGGAAAGAGTGCGAAGGCGGGGAGACTCGATCGGAGAGTTGCAGTGCACTGGAGATTTCTCACTGTGTGTGTGCGTGTGTGTGTGTGTGTGTGTGTGTGTGTGTGTGTGTGTGCCGCATTTCACTTTCATTCTAGAATTTAACTGTGCAGTGCGTACTTCCGCCCTGTCGCCGCCGCCAGCCCCGTACGCCGCACAGCGGCCTTCATTAGCTCGACAAAAAGTGTCGTCGGCGTCGCCAATTTGCAATGACAACAATTTTTATGTATATATATACATATATAAATAATGTTTTTTCCCCATTTGTTTACTGTTCACTGTTTTTGGAGAAGGAACACGCGACCAGACGAGCTATTGAATCAGAGCCAACGGGGAAAAACAGTCATTACGAGAGTCGCGTTCCAAGCGCACACGCATCGCAATTCGAGCGGAAAGAATCAGAATCGGAGTTTCAAAAGCCAACGAAAGTTGAAGTGCTACACTACTATCACATTATAAGAGAGAAAGTAAAAGTGGTGCAAATATTCCAATATAGAGACCATTTCAATTAAAAATACAAATTTTTTAAAATTAATTTGAATAAATTAATAATCAAATAATTTGAAAATAATATACAAAATTTTTCACTTACAAATTTTTAAAAGTTGCACAAATCTGTTAAGTACAAGTACATAAAAAGCATATATTTTATTAATAAACTCAACAATATTAAAAAATAAATTTAATATTACTATAACATATTTTATTTTAATAAACCACAAAATAATAAATAATATAAAATGAGTAATAAAATAAAAATTATGAAATTAGTAATTTATCTATGAAAGAAGAATATTTAATTATATAAAAAATAATACTTTATGTTTTGTAAAAAATTTTCGAAAATCCAAATATATTTTTCAAATTATTTGTCTGGCTGAATAAAAAATAATAATTATTTTAAATTTGAAATCAAATCACAAAGTTGAGCAAGTAAAATTTAATTGAAACATGAAGCTGTCGGCAGTGTGTGTAAACTGGCAGCTGCCACTGTTGCTGCTGCTATTGTTGCATCCCGGCTGCATTCGCAGTCAGAACAGCAGCCTGCGCGTGAATACCTTCCTTAAGGATGTGAACAGCACAGTCATGGCACTGCCTGCCATACAGAGCACGGGCAACATTTGCACGCGCGAGGAGCCGTACGAGGAGGTGACGAAGGTGCCCGAGATGCAAACGGTGCGGGTGCGCACGTCCACCTGGTGCCTGGAGATACCGCCGCGCTGCCCCTCATACAAGACGGAAATGCGCGAGGTGATGAAGGTGCAGGTAAGTGCAGGTGCCTGCCACAGCCGGCTCTGCCCAAGCGGGCTGGCGATTGCGTCATCGCAACACCATCTAACAGTCGCTTGGCCAGTCTTGGCCAAATGCCCCACAAACATGATTTCATTTGCCACACCAGGAAGCTGTGCGCTGTCATGTTCCATAAATTGCCCGCCTTTAATGAGTTCGCTCATATTTTTGCGATATTTTATGCGTTCTGTCAGAAAACAATTAAAAACTTATATCTATAAATAAATGAATAGTAGTTACATATATATTTATAAATGTTGCGCAAGCGCCAAGAGGAAACTCTGCGGCTCAGAACGGAAGTCGCAGCTGTGCACGATGAAAACTATGTGAAACATCGACCGGTTTTGGGCCATGTTCCAAGCGCAGGTTAACGTCCTTGGCTGCCAACGTTTCTATGAACTTTTTGGCACCCACTTGATATTTATTGTTCAATAAGCCGTACTCTGAATACTCTTATAAATATAGATATGCATATTTAGTCAAAGAGAATCTTTGAAATAGGCTAATATCAAAAGGTTTTAATTTTTTATAAATTATTTTCTGGCATATTTTTTTTAAGTTATTTTTAATTTCAAACTTTTTTCATGAAATTTCATCCTGTTTCATCACAATCAGCTTTGCAAACAAACGCAAAGTATCTCATTTGGTAGTCGCACACTTGGTTATAAACGTTTAGTTGTGGTTAAAAAAAAAAGGCGAAACAGCGCGAAAAATCATGAAAAACCAGTGCCTGCCAAATATGATCCGAATCCGGCTGTCGGTTTTCCTAGTCAGGCTCAGCTGGTTTCTTGTTTTTTTTTAAATTTGTTTTTTTGGGAATAAACAACAATAATTATGTCATGGTGTCAGTGATGGAAAGTGAAAATGAAAAGCGGCAAATCCAGCGTGGTCCGACTAACTAAAAATATTAAGTGCTCCACTAGTTGAGCTCATACGGCGACGCCGAAGCTGTTGACACACTTTCGATTGCGTCACATCAACGCTCGCTCCGAGTGGCCATAAGATGCAGCCAGTTTTGGTTTAGTTTACAGTTTCGACTCTAATTATCGCTGCTTGTCTAAGCCAGTGTGTGTGTGTGTGTGTGTGTGTGTGTGTGCGTGTTGCAAATTAATTTCATAATTTAACTATTTTAGATTTCAACATAGATGTGATAAATTCGGCCAAAACTAAGGATATTTTTATACTGGAAGTCAGATGGAGAAAGAAAAAAAGTAACTATATAGAACTTGTTTAAAGTTTTTTTTACAATTAGTTTGATAGTTGGATTTGGCTGATCGACTTGCTTTGTTAGGAAAGCCGTTTTCATGGCCCAAAAAAAGAAGTATTTTGATGTCAGATTTTTGCAATGCATTAAAGAAATAAAATGCCGCGACTAATTGCCAATTGCGTTTAATTAATTAACATGAAACAGAAAACGCTTAAGCAGTGCCAAAAAGCCATTTAGGCGACGACAGACGCTTGAAAACTAGTTTCAAACTTAAGATTTGTAATGTGCCGAAAGATTTCCCCCAAAAAAAGATTTTCACAAAAACAAAAAGCAAATGAATTATATAAAATCAGGCGACACAATGATTGATGGGGCCTGACAGCTCGAGTGGGCGCTGGAGGCAGAGGAAGCTCTACGAGTTGTGGCCGTAACACGATCTTTGGCATATGTAAAATATTACTCAACATATATTCAATTACCATTAGCAAGTACTACACACGAGTCTGTTTCCAATTCCGCACATTTATGGTGAACATTTGACAAAAGGCTGCGCTTAATTATGCTTACAATGAAAAATGAAAAATGACAAAACTCGATTCGTAAATATCTGTGTTTATATTAAAATTTCCGCCTTATTAATTTATGCAATGCACACACACACAGCTTTTGCTGCAGATACAGATGCGCAGATACAGATACAAATCCATCAACAAGGGAGAGAACAATGCGTAAGTCGGACGGGAATTCAACTGAATGAAAAACCGGGAATGCTTCGAGGCACTCAGCACAAATAATTGTGAGAAGCGCTTGGTATTCGGTTTATTCAATTCAATTGCCAACTCAAGGGGTTTGTGTGTGTGTGTGTGTGTGGGTGGGCGTGGTCTGTCCACATCTCAGATTTAACATAGTCAGCACTTTCGTCTTTGTAACCGTTCAGACCTGAGCCGCATTACAAAGTTCAACGAGTTGACATTGAACGTCAGGGCAAGATGACTTTCAGTTGTGCTCGAAGCAAAATTTTCTGAATCAGAGCGGAGTGGGGATAAATATAAGGTTTCAAATCTCTTCAAAAATATACAACAAATTTATATGTAAATTTCTCTTGTTTAAAAATAAAATTCCTTAAATTTTAAATTATATCGATATAGAGGACTATCGAATAAAAATTTGTTTGCTACAATTTGCGAAAAGAGGACTCGAATGTCAAGCAAAAAATGGCAATCAATGCTTGATGTCAAATAATAAACAGAAAATATTTTGTAGACTGTTGCATACTGTGGGGCATAGCACTTCAAAATAAAATTGTATAGCATACTTTTAGACAGATGTAGTTTGTACTGTTACAATTCTTTAAGTAGAAACCGAGTTAAGACGAGTAAAAATAAATAAAGCTAGATTATTCAAAATAGGTTCCTTGAGTCGATTTACATCCGTTATAAGTTGATCTATAAGGAATTCTCGATCGCCTCACACTTGAAAAATAAATTAAAGCTTTAAATTACTTTTTAAATTACACGAAGAGTTTTATTTTTATTATATGACTATATATGACTATTTCAGAATTTTCTCTTGGAAATTTACATGCTTAGATATCATAGGATGCGCTATTCTTTAGCTTATAACAGATATATACAGCAACTGTCACGAGGACCAAGGCAATAATAACAATTAGAATTGTCCAATCCCTATACTGATTTGGTGGTTGGGTTGTTGTTTTTGGTGTTGATGTTGTGCTGGTTGGTTTCAGTGTTGTTGAACTTTCATATGGATCCAATGTTGTCGCAGCTGATTCAGATGTGCACTCTTGCAGATCAGTCGAGTCCTCAGTCTGGTAGTCTGGTAGATAATCCGGGTCGTCAGTTCTGTCAGTTGTGTCATCATTAGTCGAAAACTCCGGTAGATCAACTGCTACGTCACGAGAGAAATAATCAAGTTGGGCGGTCGCAAGAGCCACCAGCAACAGCATCAAAATGCCGAAAATCGATGCCGAAAAGTTCATCTTTGGCTAACTTGCTTAATTAATTTCTTTAATAAATATTTATATTAAATAATTAAAGTATGTCTTGCGCGCTTGCAAACGGAATGCGAACTGAAAATCGGACAAAAGTTTCGGCAAAGCTACACGCGAAATTTTAGACCGGAACAGGAAACGGTTTTTGATTATATGTATTTCTTGTAATCGAGCACTAAATGACTGAGTTTATCATTACCATGAGTAAGTCTTATAGTACTCATGACGTCATATTTAATATTTCAATAATGGGATTTAAATGCAGAAACAAATTATAATCAACATTTTATTTAGTAAAAATAAAATATTACTTGCAATTATTAAAGTGCATTTATAATTTTTGTATGCTTTATTTGAATAATATACTATTATCATAAAATGTTTTAAGTATGTTAGTTGGAGTATGCATTAACATTGGATTTGCTTCAGAATTATCACTTTGAGACACGTTCTCTCGCTTTATTTCTCTTAATCTCCCTCTCTTTCCCTTTTTTTCTGTAATTCAGACTAATTTGAGGTTACTTTGCCTTTTTTAGAGACTCAACAAAACGCGCACAGTTCGTTTTTGCTGTCAGGGCTACGAGGGCAATCTGTCGGATAGTCACGCCAGTTGCAAGCCCATTTGTCGCGGCGGCTGTGGGCGTGGCAACTGCCTGATGCCCGACATCTGCAGCTGCGAGGAGGGCTACACCGGCAAGCACTGCACACAGAGTGAGTATAGCCAGAAATCGGCTGACACTTGCCGAGAAATTATATTGAAATTGTTTCCCCCGTATTTGACTTCAGGATGTGATCACGATCGCTGGGGATTGGAGTGCAAGAATCCTTGCCAGTGTCGAAATGACGCCGTTTGCGATAACAAAACAGGCGTCTGCCATTGCATTGCCGGCTGGGCGGGGCAATTGTAAGTTCTAATATTTCATTACATAAGAATAGGAAAATATTCTATATGATTCTCTTATATTATATTTTAAGTTAATATAATACAGCCTCAATAATAACTAAAAAAATTTTATTTTTTAAACTGATCATAAGATTGAAACCTAATTTTGTACCATATCTGAAACTTATATTTTTAACTTATTTTATATTATATATTAATATAATACGGTTTTAATGTTAACTACAAAATTTATTTTGAAAATGTAGTATCATTTATTTATTTATAAAAGTGATCATAAGATTGAAACCCAATTTTGTACCATTTCTAAACCCTATATTTTTAACTTGTATTATATTATAAATTAATATAATATAGCCTTAACAATAACTACAAAATTTATTTTAAAAATGTAGTATCATTTATTTATTTATAAAAGTGATCATAAGATCGAAAACTAATTTTATAAAATATTTGAAATTTATATTTAAAAATTTAAATTATTTAAAATAGTTTTATTTTCCATCTGTCTGTATGAACTCAACTTTTATCAACACTATATAATCAAGACAATTAAGAATTAGCAATTATGTGGAGATCTAGCTAAAATGTCTTATATTTTCAGCTGCGAACAGCCGTGTCCGCTGGGCACGCACGGCGTCATGTGCCGCAATGCCTGCGGGTGCCCGGAGAAGCGCTGTCATCCGCAGACCGGCGAGTGCTTGGGCAAGGAGCACGCCGGAGCGGTCAACGTCAGTCATGTGGTGCTGGAGACGATCAACTCGACGATGGCGAATCTGACGCACAATATTAACAAGATTGCCAAGCGCATTGGCAGCATGTCCGAGGACAGCCATGTCCAGGTGACGCCCAGTGCCCTGCCCGAGGTCATACTGATCAAGCAGCCCGTGCAGGCCGTGGAGACCTCGCACTCGCCCAAGATCATATTGCACGAGTCGAGCAATGCCCTCCTAGAAAATCTCCACACAGCCGCAGCAGCTGGTGTGCCGGCTCCCGAGGTCATCCACGTGATCACAAATGCCGGCGGCAGCGGTGCAGCGGAGCACACACCTCAGCTGAATCTGGCCGGTTTCGCTGGCGGCGATCCGAGCAATCCCAGCCGCAGTGCCCATGATCACGATTCCAGTCTGCTGAGCACTCTGATCATCATGCTGCTCGTTCTGATGATTGTCATCACGCTGGGCTTCCTCTATGTCTACAGGCGCTACCATGTCCATAAGGAAGCCGTTGTGTACAATGCAAATGGCACGTTCGGTGCCCATGCCCATGCCCATGCCCATCCCCTTGGCACGGTCCATGCCAATCCCGAGGTTGTGATCAGTGAGTCCGGCGCATTGGGCAAAATCTTCCACGGGCCGCTGCCCAAGCCCCCAGCTCTATCGGGCTCTAGCCAACCCCAAACGAACGAGGGTATGTAAGTGTCGCCCCGCCTGTCACGAGGGCGGTTTGATGAATAACTTGACTCCAAAGTCGGGCTTTATAATCTATAGAAAGGCTTGTCATGAAAAACAATAATTAGTTACATTTTTAATATTCTTTTTTTGTTTAGGGGCAGAATACCCTTTCACCTATTTTACGGATATTCATCAGCTTTGCTAACGGTTCTCCAAGCATATTTAACAATATTTAATAATATTTCAATATTAAGTATTTGTATATATTAAGTAGTTGAATTCTGTTTCAATGCAACCCAAACAGAGTAGTAATTTTAGAAAAAATCTCAAAATCAATATATCGAAGTTAAAAGCAACGATTTTATTTTTCAACTTTAACATGATTACATTTTGAGCGACATTTTGATGTACATCAAGAGAACACAGCTATATATCGATTTTAATAGCAGCGATTCTTTTTTTTTTCAATTTTAATACAATAATCTTTTATTTTTTAATACATCGACGCAACGATGATGATTTTCCAATTTAATGTGAGAAATCGATGAAAAAATTTAAAAATTTGTTTGAATAATAAAAGCGTAACGAACTTTCCCGAGAACATCTGCAAGATCTTAAAAAATATATATACACGTGTATTTTGAGTTTCAATCAGCATTTGAAAAATATTTCAATTAAAATTAACGCGTTTCAAAATGATATGCTTGCAATCAAAGTATTCATTGTTTGAGCCGTGTGGTATTTCTAATTAAGCTAATTCCTTCGTTTATTGCAGCATCCTTGCCGGAACTGTATGATACGCCCAGCAATAACTCATCGATCACGACACCGCCCTATGCCTATGCCCGAAAGGAATCCCTTTACTCGGTCATCTCGCCCAAGTCGCGCAAGGGCAGCCTCGACTCGCATCTGTATGACGAGATACGCTATCACCAGCAACAGCAACAACAGCAGCAGCAGCAACAGCAGCAGCAGCATCAGCACCACCAACAACACCACC
The DNA here is from genome assembly GCA_004143825.1 of Drosophila micromelanica. NCBI lineage: Eukaryota > Metazoa > Arthropoda > Insecta > Diptera > Drosophilidae > Drosophila > Drosophila micromelanica. Next base: position 35,735 of record SCDY01000014.1, on the reverse strand, counting down.
AACAGCAACCACATACCTCGCAGCCACGTTATCAGCATTCAACTACTGCAACCGCTTTCTTGCCACCGCATGGAATGTTGCTGCGCCAGGGCAATGGCCACCCGAACTACCACCAGCACCACCAGCACCACCAGCACCACCAGCCTCAACAGCATCAGCAACATCCGTCGCCGGGCTCACACGTTTCGCACTTGATCATTCCGCCGCAGAACTCCAACTTCCTGCAGGTGCCCAACCAAATAACAACCCACAAAATTGCCCACTTGTAGATTCCACAACCAAAATAAAATAAAAGAAATTATTCTTTATAAACATTTACTTTGAAAACTTAAGAATCTTTTTTGTTTCTAAAATAATATTTCGATTAGACATAATAAAGACAGATCTTAAGTGTCTGCAATTCAAATGCCATTATAAATTATGAACAATTACAGAAATAACAAGAGAACAATATTTAATATTGTATTTTAAAAAGTTTTGATATGTCTTTCTAAATATTATTGCCATATATTATTTACATAATTTTTTATAATACTGGTTAAATATAATTAAAACAAATTTAAATAATTGCGTTTGTTTCATTCTTACATAAATATATAAAAACATATTTATATATATAATATATATTATATAATTTTGCATTGATTTCTTACTTCGATTTTAGTTGCATGCTAAAAACTTAAAAATTATTTATTATTTTTATTTATTTTTATTTTCTTACATTTTGAATCTGTTGTTTATGTTGTTGGGGCGCAATTGGAGTTGGCGTCTCTGTTTTGGATGTTGTAGTACTTGGAGAAGTTGTTGTTGTTGGTGCAGAATTTTCTGATCCAGGATTTGCTTCGGATGTTGGATTAGTTGTTGTTGGCGCAGAAGCTGTTGGCTCATGTGTTATTGTGGGTTTCGTTGAATTTCTTTTGCGTTTTAGAGGTTTGGTTATGCGGAGGATTGGTTTCTCGTACGATGGATGGGCGTCGAGGGTCTTATAAGGATGGTTATTATCGGGTGTCTATTTATTTTCCATGTGAGTCTCCGAGTGGTCCTTGTTCGAAGTGTGCCCCAAAAATATTTTCTTGTACGAGGCGTGTCCCTCGGAGGCCGTGTGGATTTTGCTGTTCTTTTTAAGGTTGGAGGTTGGCAAAATAAAATACCTTCGGCTAAGTGGTTCTTGTAATATTTTTGACAAAAACATTTTGAATGGACGCAAATCTGAAAGCGACCGCACTCAGGTTCACAAATATGTTTGCGACAGTTGTCATCGTGTTCTCTATCCTTGAAGTACCCGTTAAGACAAAGGCACTGACCAGTCCGGCAGTTAGTGTTCGCTCCAAGACAATCCTGCTAAGATTTTGCTATCCAATTGAACCGCTGTCTTTTGCAATTAAAATTTCTGAGCGCCAACACCCAGGAATATCACAAGGATGGTGCACAGTATTCCCTACATATTTCCTCTTGAAAGGTAGTTAGGTTTTTTAATTTTACTTTTAAACAGAGAACTGTTTTCTCTCAATCTGCGGTTGTGATTAAAGCATGGTGTATTTTATACGGGATGGGAGTGTGGCTATAGAATTCTATAGTTTTTAAAGTATAATTATACACACATTAGTAAGAGTTAATGCTATTTTAAAACGGAGTTTAGCAGAATAAACGTATATAAAAGTGTTGTCACTAAGTTCATCATTAAGTTCTGCTTCACCAAAGCATAAATCAGTTGCATCAGCACCACAAAATATTCCAATGATGACATTTATATTCAAACTTAAAAAATCCTGTTCTTCATAAAAAGCTTTATATATACATATACTAGACTGGCAGTCTAGATTTTGAAAATTAATAGTTAGAATGAGAAATGCCCTTCTTATATGAGCTTTGTCATGTCAGCGAACCTGACAAATTTGTTGGTTAACTAAATTTGCTAATTGTCGGCATTTTTCTGCTCTCAAAATATTAACAAAAGATTATCGACATCGGAATAATATTGAGTGTTTATTTGAAAAAGACAGATAACTTTAGATATATATCACTATTTATCTATATTTGGACAAATTTATATTTATATATATTTATCTACAAATATTTAGTTACATAATCATGCACGTACTTTTTGAATTAAATAACTTGTATTTTGTGGTTTAAAATGATGTTATGTGTGTTTAAAATACAGTTTATTATATATATTAAAATTATATTTTTTATTAGCTTTCTAATTAATGAATGGGTGATGATGTGGTTTGGTAAGAGCCTCTTCTGTTATACCGGAAGAGCATGAAGCCAGTGAATCCCACGAGGCTCGTCCCCAAAACAGTAAGTATAGCGATGGCCCAGGCGCTCATGCCCGATTTTTGCGGTTTATCGGTGGGCTTGGGTGTTGGCTTCGGAGTCGTTGTTGTTGATGATGTTGTGTTTGATGATGGTGTTGTTGATGATGTTTCTGATGATGTTGTTGTTGAGGATGTTGTTGATGGTGTTGTTGATGATGTTGTTGTTGTTGTTGTTGATGGTGCTGACGATGACGGTAAAGTCTCCGGAATCTGAAGCTTGTCTTCGCTGTGTTCAACTGGTTTCGTACAATTGATGGAACCACCCTCGCCAAAGTTTTCGTATCCATCATCGCAGACACATTTGCTGTTTACGCATTTCTCATTACTCCCGCAATTCGGACAAACACTCTTCTCGCAAACATTATTTTCCACTTTCCTGAAAAAGCCTTCTGCGCATTCGCATTTCCCATCCACACAACTTTCGTTTTCTCCATCACACACTTCGGCACAACCTTTCAAAGGGTCTGTGGTTTGCTCTTGGGCCTCAGTTTCAACTATGCCGCAAGCAACAACCAGCACAAACAATATTCCTAAATATTTACAGCACATCATTGTAAATTTAGTTATTGTTAATATATATTCATATATTTTTTATTTTTATTGAACAATGCTGCTTAGGTAAAAATCAGAACTAAGCAGAATCAGTGCAGGGCTTTGCTTTTATATGCAGAGCGCGCCGCAATTCTTAAATATTGAACCACATGTAAAAATTCTTTATTAGGAAATAGGGGCCTTATTTTTTTTATACCCTGAACCCATTGAAAATGGGTAAAACAGTTTATTATGGTTGTGTTGAAATGTATAAAGTATATATATTCTTGATCAGGATAACGAGCTGAGTTGATTTAGCCATGTCCGTCTGTCCGTCTGTCCGTCTGAATGAACGCAAGCGATCTCGGAAACTACAAAAGCTAGAAAGCTGATCTTGGTCTCATTCAGTTCGTATATATTATACGCAATACAAGTTTATCATTTTTTTTCGATAACAATCTCATTTTTTACATTATTACAATATCTTTGTGTAAGCTAGACGCAGATTTCGATAGCTTCGGATTTTGGATACCTCCCCCCAATCGCCCCCAATATCGATAAAACCAAAAAAAATCGCAAATCAAATATTACAGACCTGCAAATTGGTTTGAACATAGATTTTGATGTCCCTGATAAGTCCTGAAAATTTCATAACGATCATACATTTCGTTTAGAAGAAAACAAGGATTTCGTGTCTGTACTGAGGGCACGCGCACCGAGTAAAGTGAGTGCTACGTGCATTTGTATATGTGTGTGTGTGTATGTGTGAATTTGTGTATGTATGTGTAAACGAGCTGAAATTTTTACGGAACCAGATCGCAGGGTTCAGGGTAGCTCCTAGTCGGGCGGCCCCGACTAGAGCCTTCTCACTTGTTTATATTTCATAGTCATGACGCCGTGTTTTATTTATTCGATAAAAAATGCAACTTTATTGGAAATTTGTCATAGAATAAATTAAAATGATTCTATAAATAATAAAAAAATCCGGTTTTTAAAATGCGAAAATTCCTACATTTCGAATACATGTATATCAGATGTGAGTAATTTGTTCTATGTTTAATGGTCATGCTCTATTTAATAAGAATTGTGGTTATTAGGAAATAATTAAAGAGACGCTAATGAATCACAAAGTATTTGTTGATAAGTTTTTAAGCTATGCATTTTTTCTCAAGCTGGTAAATAGTGTCGAAAGCAATTTGAGAGCACGCTCTTTTCTCTCAGCTTTGCGAGAGTGGTTGCTGCTGTTGTTGTTGTTGTTGCTGTTACTGTTGTTGTTGTTGTCGCTGTTGCTTTGACTGATAAGGCACCTCGGGTTGGAGTCGCAATCATCGATTGCTCATTCGCCGAATGAAACTGAAGCGGCAAACAACGCAACATGCGCTCCGAATGGAAATGGAATTGGAAGTGGAATTGGAACTGGGTTCAGTTCTCGCTGCTGCTGCTGCTGATGGCAGCGACGTCAACGCTGGCAGCACTGGCTGCAGCGCGTTCGGAACTTTACGGCGATATACGCACGCCCGGGGAATTCGAGTCGCTCAGTCAAACGCAACAGCAGCAGAGGAATCTATGCTCTCGTGAGCTGCCGTAAGTCAAAGCCGGACAGGTTGGCCAGATGGGCCATCAAGGAAATAATCAGACCGGGAATAGTGCCATATTCTTTCAGACGGACAAGGAGACGCCGGTGCGTGGCAATGGCTCTTCCATTTATTATCATCGCATCGAGCTGTGCTGCGAGGGCTTTCGCCCGGATCCGTACGGTGACGGCCACTGTGTGCCGGACTGTGCCCACAGTTCGCCGGACAATTGCCGCAACGGTTTCTGTCGGGCCAACGGTCGCTGCGAGTGCTTTACGGAGTTTGTGCGGAACGAGCAGGGCGCCTGCATCCACAGCTGCCCCATTGCCTGCCAGCACGGACGCTGCTATCTGAACGGCACCTGTGCCTGCCACGCTGGCTACAGACTGGACCCGGAGACGCGTCGCTTCTGTCGCGCCCACTGCCCCAAGGGCTGCGGCACCCACGAGGAGTGCACAGCACCGGACAAGTGCGAGTGCTCCAACGGCTATCGGCGCACCTCGGATTTGGGCTGCCAGCCCATCTGTGCGCCGGACTGCGGCTACGGCAAATGCGTCGCGCCCAATCAGTGCGAATGCATTCCCGGCTTCATGAAGCGCCGCCAGCGGAATGTCTGCGAGGCTGAATGCTACCTGTAGGTATTAAACTCCATCATTACTCTTTCCTATTAGTGATTAAGCCTTTTTCTTTTATGGAAAAATTTTTGTAAAAAGATTTTCTTGATATTTAGTTCCGAGAGGTGAGCTCAAGTATTTTGCCATAGCTTCTAAATGGCATAATCAATATTTAATTTAAAAAATTGACAAAAGTCCATGATTGCTTTAACTTGCTTTTTATTTTAGAATTCAATGTTATATATTTATGTATGTGTGAAATTGTTGTATCCTGATTGTATCCACATTTAACTTAAATTGTTTTTTACTTTGTGTCACTTTTTTGTAAAAATTCAACAGAAATTGTTGGTTTACAGTTTTTAAAATATTTCAGTTTTTATTACAATTTCACCTTAAAACATTTTTGTTGTAATATTTGCATAATTTTAAATGATAAATTTTGGATACAAAATTCTTGTATTGCACAATTTTTGGTTTTAATGAATTCCTTTTGCCACTGCAGCAACTGCGAGAATGGCTTCTGCGAGTCCCGTTTCAAGTGCCACTGTCGGGCGGGCTATCGCTACGATGACAACACGACCAGCTGCCTGCCCGTCTGTCCGGATGACTGTGGCCATGGAAATGGCGTTTGCATTGCGCCCGGCATCTGTCGCTGCTTCCAGGGCTACGAGCTGCGCGGCAACAGCTGTGTGCCCATGTGCGAGGGGTAAGTTCATAGCTAGATAATCCATCTGAGAATTTTTATACCCAATACCCCATTGAAAATGGGTAAAACAGGGTATAATGGTTTTGTGCAAATGTATGTAACAGGCAGAAGGAAGCATCTCCGACCCCATAAAGTATATATATTCTTGATCAGGATCACTAGCCGAGCGGATTAAGCTATGTCCGTCTGTCTGTCCGTCTGTCTGTTTGAACACGCCGATTTCAGAGACTACGGAAGCTTGAAAGCTGATCCTGGACTCATTCGGTTCGTATATACCATACGCAGATCAAGTTTATTTCAAAAGATCGATAACTCATTCCGCTTACTTATTATCGATATTTATAGCTTTTTTACTCGGTTTTTTAAGTAAAACTGCGAAACTATAAACGCTGGTGCCTCCAAATTTTAATATGTTTGCGTAAAGCATACGAAGAATTTAAATCTTTCATGGTTTTGGATACCACCCCCAATTCCCCCATTATTAATTTTGATGCACTGAATAAGTCCTGAAAATTTCATAACGATCATACATTTAGTTTACGAGCAAATCAAGATTATCTTTTCCGAAGTGCGGGCCAAATTGAAACACAAGCAATTTCTGTGTTAATGTGCACACATACATGCAAATGCAAAATTTTGTATAGCGTTTTTCATGGATTTTTTTTTTTGCATAGTAAAACTACATTTTATCACAATATTAATCGAAGGAGTGGTCCAGCCTGTAGGAGTTGTGCAGCTAAAGTTGGTGGCGGGATGCGCTTTAGAATCCCGCGTGGGCAAGTGTGGAATTTATATTTTCTTTTTTTTTAGTTATCAACAATTATTTATTATTATTATTTATATTATTTACATTTATCATTTTTATAAAAAAAAACAGAATTTTTTTAGCGTTTCGTTGAAATTTTTTTAAAACCTAAGTTTAGTGAGTCTAGCTTTAAAATTGTGGACTTTATCGATTTACGATAAAAGGTGTTATAAGTTTGCCACGCCCCCAGTGAGTGCACCCTAAAATCCTAGCTCAGTTGCGAAAAAACAGACGTTCAGACGGGCGGAGGGACATAAAGACGGGTATTGCACAAAGCCAATATACTCTTTTATAATATGTTAATCCGATACTAATAAGATATTATTCGTGTGTTATAAAAAAGTTCTTGTAAACTTAAAATCAAATTTTTATTTTATATGATTAAAATCGGTAATAGCAAAAGGAAGCGTACCCGACCATATAATATATTTTCTTGATCATGATTAATATATATGTTTAATATAGCCAAGGTCGTCTGGTCTCAGAAACAATAAGAGCTAAAATTTTATATAGCTCACACAGATCTAATAATTGACGTTGATAAATTTACAAATATGTATTTATAAAAAATATTTCGATATTTATAAATTTTTTTAATCGGTTTTTATTTTTGATATATCTCCGAATCTATATGAGCTACAGCTACCAAATTTGTTTGAAAATATTGTACACCTATCAAAAACAAAAACAAAAAGAAAATGCAGGTGCAAATCAAATACTATACACTTAACAATACTTAAATTGTAGTATATTTTAAATATATTTTTGATGGTAGTTTGGTAAAACTTTTTATTTTGTTATTATTATTATTATTTTTAGTATTAGTATAATTTATACATATTGACAATATGACAACAGGACCTTTTTGAATGGCACTAGCTTCTAGGCCCTTCGGCTAAAAACTACATTCTAGGATTCAAACCAGTACATATATTTTTAATTACAATACAAATGTTTTTGAAATTATATATATGCTAATGTTATTTGTAAATTGACATCGTTCTAACTTTCTTGGGAAGACACTACTACACTAGTATTCACTAGCCTGCGATTCAAATCCAAATTCTCAATATTTAATATTTCGAGGGCTGCATGTCCTGTTTGTTAATAGGTTCTATGTTATTTGTTACATACACATGTACATGTTTGTACATATGAGTTATTGCACGACAAACACATTTATTGTATATAACAACATTCACTAAGTTCATTAAAATTCATTTAAACAACAATTATGAAAAGTAAGCAAATATTTAAACTCACTGTAAAATCTTCAAAGATTCGTTTGGTGTTTGTTTCGATAATTAAAATCCGTTTTTGATGTCTTGCCGTGTGCTTGGATTGGTATTTGAACTAAATGTTTAAAATGTCTGCTAAAGTACTTCAAAGCGGTTTGTGGGTCGTCCTCTGCATTGGTCCTTGACTAGTCAATCCTGTGACTGCTGCAGGTCATGACGCGGACTGTTTGGCGGCCTTGTGGTATTTCTCGGCCGAATCTTATAAATCCACAACAGACTAATACACAGTCACGCACACACACGCACGCACTCACACTCGTGCACCGCAGCTAGATGAAAGCTGTCCGTTTAATAAGCGTTGGAGGCACCCAACAGGAACCATGAAAATTGCGACCGAGCGTCGAAGACGTCAATTTCGTAATGTAAATATTTCATTTATGAGCCAAAGTAAGTTAAGGCAAACAACAACAAAAATTTACTCAGCGACGTTCTACAGGGATATAACATGGCAACGGGGCTTAAAGGTAGTGGCAATGTCTGTTATTCGCGTACCGTTGCTTTCTCGGTGCTTGCCTCACCTACGCATTCGCAGCCTTATTATGCTCGATTTGCCGACGGCATCAAACGTCAACGCCAAGTCAAATGAATAGTATGCGCGGTCATGCTTTCTCGCTCTGACGCGACAACCAACTACCGTTATGATGGCAGAGGGAAATCAAAAAATGAAACAAAAGCGAGAAGCGGGCGCAAAACGTCATTATCATTTATCAACTTCATTACATTCCGCTCTCACTCCCTGTCTCTCTTTCTCTCTCGCTCTTACTCTCTCGTTATCACCAATAAGGAAGCGCCCCCTTGTCAGAATTTGAGGGCTGTTTCTGAGCGAGCCGCATTATGTATGTTGTACATTGGATGTGTGTGTGTGTGCGTGTGTTTGTGTATTTGTTTGGTACGGTTAAAGCCCTCGTACGTCTCAACTATGGATGTACTCCTATATATGTATGTATGTATGTTTGTTGTATGTTTGTATGTATGACAGCTGCTGTATCTGCGGACTGTCCTTTTTCTAAGCTGTGCCCCTACGTCGCGTCGGCCCACACCCTTGATGAGTACATATTTGTACTGCAATTTGGCGGCGCACGCTCCTCTTATGATTTGCCTCTTTTTGCGTTCTCATTTATACAAGTGAGTTTTGGGTGCCCCCCGTTAAGTTAACCTTTCCCCGTTCCCGTCTTTTTTCTCGTCAACGTTCCCGCTGCGCTATTATCAAGAGAAATGTTTTATGTTTGTATGCTTAAGGCCAGTGGAAAAAACAGTATGTCTATAAATACGTATGTATGTATGTGAAAAGTGATTCCGGATTCCGATTGCCACCTATGCAAAAAATGTTCATATGTTTTTGTCCATAGGGCAAAAAAGGCAATGAATTGCTGTACACCCTGGGAGATTTTGTAATCAAATAATTACTGTAATTAGAATGTACGGTAATGTTTGATGCATACGTATTCAAAATTCCCATGGAAAAACCAGAAATATGTAGGTTCACAAGCAAACACGTCAAGTATTGCAACCTACGTAAGTATGTACATAAATATGTACATGCACACAAACATATTAAAAGGCAAGTTCATATGCGTTTATTATAATATTAATATATCGAAATAATAAAAATAAGATGTCCGAGTTAACAATAAAACACATTTAACTCTTTAAAATACTGTTTATGTACATACATACATATGTATGCACATACATACATGCGCGTACATATGTGTTTACATTTATGTGTATGTATACATTACAACAACAAAATGAGCGAGCAAAACGGCATCGCCGACAACAAAATGACACCGCGCCAGGTGAGTGCAAGGCACTGTAAAAGCTCAACGCGTAAATAAATAAAAAAACCCCCCAATGCGTTTGTACGTCGCACATAGTCAACAGCTACTAAAACACAGCCTGGAACTTCATGATGAGCAATGGCTGTGTGGGCGTGTTGTTGCTGTGCAAGGGTAGAGGCAGCGCATGCGTCTGCAGCTGTCTCATAACCTGGCACCCATTTTGCATTATAACGGTGGGTGTGGTCTTCGCTCGCCCGCACTACCTCACACAAGCAGACACACACACATACACAAACACACACATACATTGACACATAATACACATTGAACTGGACCAAGACCACTTGATTAGCTGGTTTTTTCACATTCGTGTGTTGCGCTATCTCTCTTTCTCACACATATTATGCTCAAAATATTGAAATTCAACAGGCAAAAACTCACCCACACACACGCACATACTCACACAGCTGTGCGGACGAACGAGTTTCTTACGTTTCTTAGTTTTCGACTCCATTTTGTCTTTGGCATCGGTATTTGGGTATTTATACCCGTCAAATGAGTGTACAAATTTGGAAAATGCCTTAGAACGCCGACAAATTCTTGCTTTATTCTTTTTTAACTTATGTTAAAAACTCAAGCCCTGAAAAACGTAGGTTGTGTTTCAGATTTTTCACTTCCTTTTAACTTTGAACTCATTGCAATTAAATGAAAACCATGAGGGATATTTTAAAATTTTGCAAAAACTCGTTACAAACGGAAGGATCTTACAAAGCACATAGCCTTGATCACCACCAAGAGCTCTCTTCGTTGAGAACATATTTATTTGCTTTATACATACATATATTTGGTTTTTTAAATAATCTGACATCTTGAGTGATATATGATATATGAAGGTAATATGTTGGAGCTTAACGAAAATTGTGGAAAATTGTGTGCAATTATTTTAAGAGATCATATATATAATATAAATATACATATTTACAGACATATTAAGTCATAGTTTTTATTTAGTGGACTATATGTATAAATCGATTGGGCCGTTTGAGTCTCCTTCGTCTTCGTTTCCTTAAGACGTTCCCTGCTAGGACTTTAGGATGGTGTGTATTTTGTTGATGTCGTCGCTGCCTGCATATCCCTGCCGATGTTCCGTGTTCGAATGTACCCTTTGGCCCCTGTGACTCTACGTAACACCTTAACCTAATTTTTTTCAGATGTGTTTTTGCTCTAATTATTACAAATTTAAATTCAGATTTTCGTATACAATTTATTCATTAATAAAAAGGACTTCATTTTTTGCTATCCAGGCTTTTAAACAGTAATTATTATGGAATTAGTTTCGTTAAATAAATAATTGTCACCTATTCCTTGAGTAATTTTTCACAACCATACATTAATTTCAATAAAAAATAGACAGATATTTCAAAAAATTCTTTAAAAATAAATTTTACGTGTAAGCACTGAAATTGACAGTTATTTTAACATCTGTGGGCCAATTTAATTCGGCGCGTCCCACTTGTGAGTGAATCATTTTGGAAAAGCGCTCATTTTCAAGTACTTCCAAGAATTTGTTTCGCACCACTGCGTTCTGTTTGTTCTCCTTTGTTTATTACGGCTTTTGTTTTTTGTTTGTACATGTTTTGAACAGTAGCAGCTGAATTTGACTTACTTCAAAAAAATACAAAAATTATATTCTGAAACTATTTGAAAAGCGCGCATTTTCAGATGTTTTTATTTAAAAAGTCCGATATTTTTGTCAATTCGGCACAGCTCTGCTTTTAGCTGAAACAAGTTGCATTGTTCATGCATTCAAAATATAAATTTAAATGGAAATTCTTAAAAGACTACCAAAAATAATAATAATAACAAAAACAATTCAATAGCAGAATCTGTTTTGTAAATTTTCACGCGCAGTAACCAAATTATCGATTATTAATTTCTCTATATGCACTGCCAGAGGTTGCCACATCACTTCAATAAGACTGAAAACTCGGGAATTTTTTGGTATATTAGTACTGATGTGCGCAAATATATATATTATATATGTGTATACTATTTCTACTATGCATACATATATATAAATATCAAAGTTTAATCGTAATTTGTGCTTTGCTATATTATGTTTAATGGTACTTTTTGGTATTTTAAAAGAAACTTTGTATATCAGTTTTGGTATTTTTTAAATTTTATTTGCAGTCACACTGTTGGCAAAAGACACGTAAATCAACAATTGGAAAAGAAAGACTGTTTTCGAAAAATCAAGACACTGCACATTCAGGAACATGGACGCCGGGACATGGTACAAATCGCTGCCCCGCTTCACCCGTTACTGGCTATCTGCGACGGTTGGGCTTAGCCTTCTGTGCAGATTCGGCATACTGCCCATCGAATACATGTACCTTTCCCGCGAGCTGGTCCTGACTCGGCTTCATTTGTGGCGGTGCATAACGTCCTTGTTTGTGTTTCCGCTGAGCGGAGCCACCGGCTTCCACTTCCTGATCAACTGCTACTTCATCACCCAATACAGTGCGCGCCTGGAGAAGGATCAGTATGCGCGCAGTCCGTCGGACTACATGTATCTGTTGATCATCATTGCTGTGCTTGCCAATTTAGGAGGCATGGTATTTAATGTTTACTTCCTGATGGACATGCTGGTGGTCGCAATCACCTATATTTGGTGTCAACTGAACAAAGAGGTCATCGTCAACTTTTGGTTTGGCAGTCGTTTTAAGGCGATGTATTTGCCTTGGGTACTGGCGGGCTTCGAGCTGGTTTTCCACGGTTCCTTGGCCTCTCTGGTGGGCATTTTCAATGGACACGTCTACTACTTCTTAAAATTCCAATACCCACAGGAACTTGGAGGCAATGCCTTCCTGGAGACGCCCCAATTTCTGTAAGTGGGAAAAACCCAAATTTTTAGAACAAACTATAAATTGAAGCCTTATTTTAATATTCTATAGGAAACGCTTTGCGCCCGACTTGTCCGGCGGCATAAGTGGCTTCGGGGTACCACCGGAAAGCAGGGCGCCACCTCCACGCCAATCAGCCAACTCAGCCTGGGGTCGCGGAATGGCCTTAGGACGCAATTAAAACTTTTGTCATTTAGTTTAGTTTGTACAATTATTTTTCTTCTTTCTACCCTAATAGTTACACTGCAATCTGTACTGAATTTCAAACTTAGCCCGATCAACTTGTGAAACTAATTTTCACTTTAGTTTTGGTACCTTAACTTGATTTAACAACATTAAGTAAAATTGCTAAACGACGGGATTAACGCATAAGAATGGGTGTTTCTACAAATATACACAAACGATACAAAATTGTAAATAAGCTTTCGATTTCCCTTATATATATAAAGTAAAGTCAATGTCATAGATAATGCGCCTGTTCATTATTTTCGAGCCTATCGCACGCATTAGGATGGTGATTAATTCAGAATTTTTCTGTTTGGTCAACTTTGTGTTTGAACTTAGTCAACTTTGTTAAACAAATCAAATTCGATTTGATCGTTCCTTATACACAAATGCGCTGAAATTTAAATATATGCGTTAAGTCGAACGACCAGAAACTAGTTTGCATACCTAAACAACAAAATTATAATATCAAATGCATTGCATGGCATATGCAATTTAAATTGTATTATTGTAAATATATATGTTTTACGTTTAGAGTGTGCGGGGCCGCCCGACTAGGAGATACCCTGAACCCTGCGATCTGGTTCCATAAACATTTCAGCTCGTTTACACATACATACACAAATTCACACATACACACGCACACATATACAAATGCACGACGCATTCACTTTACCAAAGACAATATAAATATTAAGATGAGTAACGCGCATACATTCAAACGTTAGCACAAATTTCTGGTGTGGCTTTTCAAGTGGCTTTTCGCTCTTCAAACGCCACACTAGCTGAGTGGCTTTTCGCTCTTGAAAAGCCACACGATTCAATGCCGAAGTCGTTGCGCATCTGCTGGAGACAAGAGCCACGAGACACGAAAGCAGTCGCCAGACTGCCTGTGTTTATATTGTCTTTGACTTTACTCTGCGCGCGCCCCCAGTACAAACGAAATCCTTGTTTTCTTCTAAACGACTTATTAGGGACATTAAAATCTGTGTACAAACCAATTTGCAGGTCTGTAGTATTTTATTTGCGATTTTTTGGTTTTATCGATATTGGGGGCGATTGGGGGGAGGTATCCAAAATCTGCGTATCGCTTACACAAACATAACGCATTAATTTTGTTGCTTTTATCTCTTATTGTCCCCGAGATATTGTACGAAAACAAAAGGTTGTTATCGATTTTTATCGATATTAATGAAACGGATCAAGTTATCGAAAAATGATTGCGTATTATATATATATAGACCAAGATCAGCTTTCTAGCTTTTGTAGTTTCTGAGATCGCTGCGTTCATACAGACGGGCATGGCAAATTCAACTCAGCTCATCGTCCTGATCAAGAATTTATATACTTTATGGGGTCGAATATGCTTCCTTCTGCCTGTTACATACATTTCAACAAAGCCGTAATACTCCCATTTTCAATGGGTTCAGGGTATAAAAACGTAAATAGATCAATTGTAATGGTGCAATGTATACGTCGTAGAGTTTATGTATTCTATCTCCAGTGTAAAGTTGAGTTATCAGTTATACTTCTCTTTCACTTAAGATTCAAAGTGTGGGAGAACCTTTATTCTATAAGTAAATCGCATTGATTTCTTAAAAGTGAGTTGGTGTACGGAAGAGTTAATGGAGACATTTATATTTATTTCATTTAAAATTTCTATGTTAAAAATTTTACAGCTGCACGCATTGTTCAACAATATTTGTATAATTACATTATGTTTACCTCCGGGTGGATCGCTTCGACTGCGCTTCTTATTATTTTTGTTTTAATATTACAATTTTTACGTTTTAGATTTACAAAATCGATGCATAAAACACTTAAAAGCTACACAGCTAGTACATAGCTACAAATGTATATATTTATGCGTGTTTGTGTGTGGATGAGTGGGATTTAGTTATTTAATTTTGTCCTGGTAGCTTATTTCTACTACTCTTTCAATGATACATTTACATAAATTGAATGGCTTTTAGCATTTGAAAATTCAATTGTTTTGCTTAAATATTTACATTCTCGTAATTATAGCGGCCATATGTTGAGAATAACTAAATACTATAATCTCATTGAAAACACTTTTACTTATGATTTGATGTTCTGTCCTCCCTTTTCCAATTTGTATGTAACTTAGAGCGCTAAACTAAATGAGAAGTATGCTATTTACAATGTACACAAATATCATGATATTTCGATGGTGGCAGCTTGGAGAAGTTAAATAATTAATTGTTGTTACCACTGCGCCAAACAAAAGGCGAAAAACCATTTTGATACTCAAGGGATAGATTTTCACAAATATGTTCATATAGTGTTACGTTTATGTTGATAATGATAATGTTGCACTTTGCTTAAAGAACTTGGGTACTAAACTAAACACTAAATCTAAATTAAACCGGGCTGTGGGTGTGTTTGTGTGTGCATGTGTGTGATTGTGCGTCTTACTCGGTTCAGTTAAAGGAAATCCAAATGGCATAATGGAACCAATCGCCTAATATTTAATAAAATTTACACTAGGACATCGCTTCTGCCTATGGTAGCGTCAATGTCGTCGCTGTCATCGTTGTCGTTGATGCTGCTGCGACCGATTCTCCAGCCGTTGTCTGACCCAGATTTTTCTTTTCTTCCGTATGGGGTGGCAATATGGTGGCTTTGAGCGCTGAACTGGTAGCATTTCCGGACATTGCCTCCGGCAATATGTTGTTTGTACACTCAATCTCAATGGGCTGTTCTAGTTCCATGTCCACATACTCAATGGCACTGTCAACATCATCGTTAAGTTCAATTACTGAAAGAGATATTCGGGACAATATAGGCTCCATTATGCTAATCATTATGGTTACTTACTGCGATTTTTGAGCTGCGTGGTTGACTCATCTATCTCCTCCCCTACATTCTCTACAATGACATCGTCCAACGACTGCTTGCTTTTCGAGTCTTTAGCATTTGTTGTTGTGGTCGCTGTTGCTGCGTTAGTACTGGCTGCAGCTTTGGAAGCCTGGTCCAGCTCCATTTCCCAGTCGGTTGCGTTGAGCACCACCATTGGCGTTGACTTGGCAGGCGTCTTCGGCTTTGATGTTCCATTGTCTGCCACAATGATCGGCATGTTGATGATATCGATGGGAGTGTCCTCCGTAATGAGCTGATGTGCCTTACTCTTTCCCAATGCGGACACGCTTTTTGCAACTGCTGCTGCTGGTGGCTGCGCATTAGTAGCCGCATTTGCGGAAGTGGATGGACCGATGACGAGCACATTGGGCTTGGCTGCCAGCAGCTCTGAGCTGGATTTGGGCTTGGTGGAAGCCAGCGTCACTGCCCTCATTCCGCTGGTGGGTAAAAACACCAAATTATTCTTGCCCACACCAGCGGGACCGAGCGTTAGAGTGGTGGGTTTCACCTTGGCGCCGCTGGTGGCGATGCTGGAACTGGAGACAACACTGACACTGCTTGTGCCGCCCGCGGCACTCGAAATCACTTGAGTGGGCGTTAGCAGCTGCATCTTTTGTATCGTAATTCGCTGCTGTGTCGACTGTGGTGAAGTGGGCGTGCCCCCACCGGTTGGAGAAAGAGCCGCACTGCTGACTGTGACGCCAGCACTCCCAGTGCCACCTGCACCAGTTACAGCGGCGACATTAGCAGTGTTCAGTTTGTGTATAATGCTGCCGGTATGTAGCTTGGCCGGCTGAAGAAACACCTTGCCATTGGGTGAGCAGATTTTGATGTTGCGCAGAGCACTGCTGGGCACATGCTTGATGCCGCTGGCACTTGTTAGCTTTATGTTCCCCAGTATCTGGGGCGTGGCGGGGGATCCACCGCCGCTCGTCGTGCCGCTTGTCGTCGCAGCAACAGAGGCCTTGCGAAAAAGTGGCGCCACAGGCGTCACCGAGCTGCTCAAAGGCGTAATCAGCGTGTTGTTCAGGCTGCTCGGCGGTATGTTTTTAATAATATTTACGGCAGAGGCGCTGCTTAGCGGCGTTGCTATATTCTGGGTCGGAGCTTGGGCCTGACCTTGATTCGGCACACGATCCTCTACAATGTATTTCTGTACAGCTGCCGTAGATGGTGTCTTGCTGCCGAGATTGCTAATGGTTGGCGCTGGGATTGGATTGCCCGGCTGTTGGTCATATGGCAAAAGACGCATGGCCATATTGGGAACGGAGGGAAGCTGCTGCTTGTCAATAAGATTGATTTTCTTGGGCGTCAGCTTAGTTCCAGGTGGAAGTATTGTGTTACTTGTAGTTGTCCGCACTTTCGGTGGCGCGGCAATCTGCTGCACACTTATTATTTGAGGGGCGAGGGGCAGGCTGGCCGTTGAGAGATTACCGGACGTTGGCTGCGTCCCCACAACAATCGGCTGGCGCTCTTCGACTATATATTTTTTAACGGGTGTGCTCAATTGTTGCTGCTGTACCGGCTGAGCCGTAGGGGACAACTTCTCCTTGAAAACAACAGGCGAATTCACAAACGCACGCGGTGCCGTGGGAGAATGCATCTCTGGCGGTCCATAGACAACGCGTGTAGTAGGTATTGTCTTCAACTTAGTGGCCGCCACCGATTTGAGTGCCTCGTCGAGAATGTATTCCACGTGAGGCTGCACCAGATGATTGGCATTAGGATGGGCGGCAGCCGGCTCCGCAGTAGTCGTTGGCGCTGACAATAATACTTTTTGCTGTTGTTGTTGTTGTTGTTGTTGTTGTTGTTGTTGTTGTTGTTGTTGTTGCTGCTGCTGCTGCTCTTGTTCCTGTTGTTGCTTTTGTTGCATCTGCTCTTGAAGCTGCTTCTGTGCCCGACGCCTCCCGCTCTTGGCGGGTTTCGTATTGATTCCGATTCCTCCAACGCTACTGTTATTGACCATTGCAGTGCTGTAGCCCTTTTTGCTAGCCAACCGTTGCTTATGTTTCTGCTGCTGCTGGTAAAAATATCGTTGTTGAAGTGTACGTGCGCTAGGTCGCTGTTCTAACGCCGCCGCGTGAGCATCTTCATCCCGGCTACCAGTCAGCTGAGATGCCGACTGCTGCGCCTGTCCTTTATCATGTTGTGTATTGCGCTTTTTGTTAGGCTTGGCTTCGCCGGCTTCGTTCTCCTTTCGCTTCAAAGTAGCCTTCTTTATTTCATTGGGCAGATCGGGTACCTTGAACTGTAAACAAGGACAAGGAATCGGGTTTATATCATAAGAAAAAAGTGCCAATCAGACAGCTTTAATCGATTTTTCGTTTTTGTTTGTTGAGAATTAAAACATAATCTTTAAGCTATATATACAAACATTAAAAAAAAATTATTTTTGAAGCAATTGCAATATCTTTCTGTTAAATGCAGTTTTTGCAAATTGAATTCGCATTTAAATTCTGTGGGTCTTTATTTTTTTTCTAGTACAAAAATATTATATTAAATAACGAAGCCTCTACTAACATGCATTTCCACCCACAAACCCACTGTATATGGCAATCATCCAAAACTTAATTCTATTAAAAATTATGCATCTCAGTGGTTTCAGCTTGGGAAAACAGTTTTATATATGAAAGAAACCTTAAAAATATGCTTTAGCCTGTCCCAGTTTCTTTGTCTTTTTGATACATAATAGTTTTAATGAAATTTTCAAATTTCATAATCATTTTTTTAGTTTGTAAATAAATTAAACTTTGTAATTAAGTTAATTCGGATCTCGGTGTGAGCGATATCGATATCGATAGTTCGCAGCAATCAGCTGCATGTTAGTGTTAGTTAACAGCTTACAGCCGCTGTTAACTATCATTGTCTGTTAGCTGGCGATGCAGAGTTAAATCAAAATTAATTATATACACACAATACAATAACCGACATTTAGCATCTGCAAATATGGGTGCAATAATTACAGGAGTATCTATGCTACAGCAACAATCCTACTAGTGGTCCTGCTTAGCATTCACATGTTTGATTGAATAATGCGGTTCCCAAAAACAAATGTACCTCTGGGTAGAGAATATATATGTACCGTGTATACATAAAATATGTTTTGGAACACTAGTCCGACTACATATATTTAGCCTAGGGTAATTTTGCCAAAACGCGCTTCTTCGCAGCCCCCATTATAAGAGCAAGCGACCCAGGCGCAGACTGTACTTTCTCTGCCCATACATTTGCGCACACACGCACACCTCACCGCAACAACGAGAGTAGATAGTTGTGCATGTGGTCAGGTGAAGTTATATAATGGTAGTGCACTCACCGGCTCGTCCATGACCACATGGGGCTCCTGCAGTTTTATTTTACCATGCTTAAGGCTGTGATAGGTTGCCTGCTCCAGCAGCGCCTCGCTCAGATTTGCCCCAGTTTCGTGTGGTGCTACCAGCTTGCTATTTTCCGCAAACGCTTTGGCGGCCAAATCGTTGGCAACGATGCTGAGAGCTGTTTGCGGACAAATGCGTGGCAGCAGCGGATACGGGCGACGACCTTCACGTGACCATTCCTGCCATGTGTTCGGTCCGCAGACGCTGCAAATGTGACATACAATTGCATACACATGCATACTTCCACACAATATGATTTCTTACTTTTCGGCAATTGTGCACAGCTGCTCGTCATTGGCTGCACGTCGCACCTCCGCACGATGACGTTCCTGCGTGATGTGAAACAGTTGGCGCAACTCCTCGAGTAGCTTTGCTTTCGGTTCGCTTAGCGAGCCTTGGGCGCGAAAAACGCTTATTATGTGCGAATACGATTCTAACTCTGCGCAAACGATACAAAACAAATGAACACCAATTAGCGGAACGAAAAGCAACATGCACAGAAAAAAAGCTGCTGTTATTAAATCAAAAAGTGTCTCCTCCTGTGGCGGCAGCTGCAGCAGCAGCAGCATATCACCTACCAAGTCGACGCAGCATGCCCCGACATTCGTCGCGGGACATTTCCAGCGTTTGCGGCCACATGCTGCGCATTGTTTAGAACGCACTATGTCTGAAGCGCTCCAATCCTTTAGGCTGCAACGTATATCACCAATTTTTCCAAAAGTTTTTCGCGAATCTTGTAACTAAAACAAACCAAAACTTAGCGTTTGCTGGTGCTGCTGCTCTCGCTCAGTGTTGCAAAACAATCGATTACCCTATCGATATCTATCGTTAGAGCCGTGCTTCAATACCGTTTAGTATTTGCATACCTTCGTCAAATATATTGTTTTCCTTGTCTTTCTTTTGTTTATTTGCTGCCACGACATTAAAATTTATTAGTTGAATTTTTTCAAATGCCTTTGATGAAGCAAAAGACCTGCTTAGTTTTTAGGAATTTCAAGTCATATTTTGCGGTTTCTTTAAAAAAAAAAAACAGCGCTTTTTATCGATTACTGAGGAACAGCTCAATATTCCCAGATTTTATTCAAAC
Source organism: Drosophila micromelanica (assembly GCA_004143825.1). NCBI lineage: Eukaryota > Metazoa > Arthropoda > Insecta > Diptera > Drosophilidae > Drosophila > Drosophila micromelanica. Next base: position 15,630 of record SCDY01000014.1, on the reverse strand, counting down.
GAAAAGTAGAGAATATTTTGCTAGCGAGTAAAAACTGTTTTATAAAATTGTATTTCCTACGTTCATTTGTTTTGTTGTAAGCTGTACAATTTGTAAGCTAACTAAAAAGCTTATTAATAGCTATTCAAAAATATAATGACAGCCATTTCGGTCAATCATTCGTTCTTAAGCCTAAATACAAATTATATTATTTAAAACAAAAATTATGTGTTTTTTTTTTTATAATTTTAGCTTACTGATTTAAACCAAAAGGACGGAATCATAAAGCTTATCATGTTGGAAAAGCTCATTTCAGAAGCGGGTGAAATACCATGCAGATGCAAATGCTTTTGCGAAATAAACGGTGGAATGTGATACCCAATTATCGCGTCCGATAAGTTAACATCATTTGATTCTAGAAACTTAACCATTCCATTCTGCATACGTTCCACTTTCGAGTCGGTATAAAGCACGCATTAGTTGTACAAATAAAAATTATAAAAATAAGGTCAGCCACACTTACTTAAGCCAACGTGGGATTTATTAAGCACCTTTAGGCTGTCAAAGTGTTGCTTGGGAATCGCCAAATAATGGTGTTTAGCAGCTGGGTATTTGTCCTTAAAAATCACATATTCTTCGTTTTCAAATTCAAGTTTTGCAAGTGCTTTTTTGTTGTTGGCAATGTTGCAAAATAAACATTCCGATCTCGACAGATCATTAAGATCCTTTCCAGTTTCAATCGTGTATTTTACTATTAAAAAGAGCAGAATAGAATTCGTTGCTAATAAATAGAGAAATCTCTTTTTCAAACAAATTTTTAAACAATCGGACATCTTGCTCAACATTTTTGTCACTAAAAATTAGAAATTAATTTAGAGATGCCAAAAATTATGTTGAATTATCGATGTTTTTAAAATATATATATATATCACGATTGTTGATTAGAAACAAAACTCATTTACTTTATTTATACGATTTAAGCATAGAATACAAATAAAATAGCTGAAAATCACAAAAATTTATTGAAAAATAAAATAAAATAGTCAATGGCTTGGATCACGGTGCGAACCCCACTTCGCCCTTCGTAAATTGGGTTTCGATACCAATAAACTCACATTTTTGTTCGAAGTCGATGTCTTTGGCTTATCGTATTTTTTTTAATTTAAAAGGGAAGAATGCTATTATGCGTTTATTTGAACAGATAGAGTATTGACATGGAGATTGCTAATTAGTTAAGCCTCTTAGGGAATTTTTGGATACCATGATCGCGTCGGGCTTAGGTTCGGCTAATTCATTCAGTTAAAACACTATTTTTACACACATGACTGCAATATTCACAAAAATTACTGTAGTATTGAAATTACCCAAGTAAATAACAATCAAAATAAAAATTTATTATGAATTTTTACGATCTGAAGTGGATGAAGTATTGCCATCGCAGTCAAGTCCTGAGAATTCGAAATTGCACAGGAACATCATTATTTTAGGAACTTCAGGCATTTTCAAATAATCGGAGTCTTACGAATTTTATATTTTAGTTGATATTCAGATTTATTAAAATCATACTATTTATTTAATAGGATTATAAGAACAGAAACATAAAATAATATAAAGATATCAATCTTTGAACAAGCAAGAACGGGTAAGTCGGGCATTACCGACTGCGTTATTTTCATTGACAGTCTTAATTACTAAAAATTTTAACTTGCCATGATTTTCTGTTAAGACTACTACATTTATAACCCGAAACCGGATTATTTAATTTATTAAATTACAATGTTTATCATATCGACAGTAGTGTAAGTAATAGGGATATTTTGTTCGATAGTGAGCTGTGTACTAGCTGCTGTAGGAGCACCACTGCTCATTGATAATAACGATTTTAAGGTATCGATGAATCGATTTATTATGAGATTTAAGTGATATTTGTGAGTTTGGCCACAACTTGTGGCCAATCACTAGAGTTTTGAAAAGTTTACATTTCAATTCGAAATAAATGGTTAAAACGAAATCAAAATGTTTATTCGCTCAGCCAAAAACAAATTTGAGACCGTAGATGTTCTGCGCAGGCTAAAGCGTCTTGCCGAAGGCACCCTGTCGTCCTACCGGCGTTTGTTTTTGCTTCTATTGTGCGTGTGCATAGTTTTCTACATGCTGCCACCAATCTTTCGTTATTTATTTTTAAGCCCAACAGAACAGAAAGGTACCGTATCTCTATCATCCAGCTCTTTTTCTAGACAATTTTGGAAACTGACTCAAACATCTTGTAGACCCCCACAGTATATGCATGGACGACCGTCTAACGCCCTACATATTGCAAAACTACGAGTTTGACGCGAACATACGTCACGTGGCGCCGCTGCTGGCGGGTGAGCGCGATTACACGCCCTACGTGGGCAACGGTTACATTGGCCTGGAGGTGGCTCATGATGCATCTTTGAATATTAAGCACGGCCGTGCAATGCAGCTGCCCATACGATTTCAGCCGGTGATCTCCGTTTCACAGAATGGCGGGGCTGTGGGTGAGAAAGAAGCCACTGTCGTTGAGTACCTGACGGGCATGGTGCATCGATTTCAATGCTATGCCGGCTACTTTGTGTCATATACATTGTACGCACATCGCACACAGCCCAATGTTCTCATGCAAGAACTGCAAATTACCAATACACGTAATATAGTTGAAAACATTGAGCTCATATTGCCTCGAAGTCGTCTACCGAATGCCGCGACGCGCAGCATTCCGCTCAGGCAGGTATATTAATCGGCATATCGAATATATATTTACTGTTACTGTCGAATTACAGCGATCCAGCGCAAATAGGCCTATTTACATATAGTGTGCTCGAAGTTATTACAAGCACTGTTCAGCCCTCGTCAGACGATCCGAGCAAATTGATTGTCATTAGCATCGTTAAGCCACAAATGGAGCCAAAAGTGCAGCTGCGTAAACGCGGAACCGTACACATAATTTACCCACTGATCATCAAGTATTCGAAACCTGTGACAGAGCCCTACTTGAAAGCGACCATGGAGACAATCGAACAATATTCTATTCAGGCCATGACGAAGTTGCTACAAAAGCTTAGTTCAAAGGCATCCGGGTCCGTATCGCTGAACAGCGTGAATGCATACCGACAGGAGCACATCAATGTGTGGACAGATCTTTGGGCAACGGGATTTACGATAAGCACCTCCAAGGCTGAGAATAGCTTAAATGGTGATCGCATTAATGCCACTATGTACGCTGTTCTTTCACAAGTGCGCAGTTTTGAATTTGAAGATGTGGGCTCCGGAACGGGTCCTGGCTCTGCGAGCATACGGGAAGACATTGCCAAGGCATTGACGTACGCAGAGGGCTGCTATGATTCTTATCATACTCTTCAGGCAGAGAATCTTTGGCGGGACATGTCAACGCTAACCCAACTCAATTCACTTGTATCCTCCTGGATGCTCACATTGGAGAAGCAAGGCTGCCACAATTTGATACGCGCCGGCGCATCGGGCGTTATACAGGCCATGACTCTTAGCTTTGGTAGCTTCCGTTTTAGCAATCAGCATCTGGAATGTAATATGCATCCTAAATTCTTGCATCGGGACTTTCACTTTAGGCGACTTAACTACGGAAACAAGACGCATGTCAATGTGACGATCATTGTCAAAGAAGACAATAAAGCGATCATAAACGTCGCCTTGGATCGTTCCGACCGCAGCTACTATGCGTGTGATGGCGGGTGTCTGGACGAACCCATCTTGTTGTCGTAAATATTATTTGTGGATTGGTTTTTGTTATATCCCCCAGTTAATTAATGTATATCGATCTCTTTAACAGCCAAAACCGTCGAGAATTTCCTGTCAAATTGACTGAACCACTAACTGCAATACTATATATAACCGAAGATAAACAACACATGGAGGAAATACATCATGCGATACACGTTAAAGAAGTTGTCGAAGGTGTGCCTCTAAATTCTATTGATATTCAAATATTTATAAATTAATTCTTATCCAATTGCATCTTCAGCTCCGGCGCACGAGCAGCACCTTATAGCGCTTCACAAGCATGGCCATCAACTGGGCGGCTTGCCCGCACTCTTCTGGGTCTCAGTGTGTGCAATAATCGTAGTATTCCATATTTTCCTATGTAAGCTTATTATCAAGGAGTACTGTGAGCCAAGCGATAAGTTAAGATATCGTTATAACAAACCGTGATTCTAGTTATATATACATATATAAAAAAATATTATAATCAAATTCGACAGACCTAAGAAGCTAGTAAAAAAAATACCAAAAGCTTTGTTTTTAGGGCTTGGTGGTAAAAATTAAAACTGACATGAAATGAAATGACCTTTATAATAACATATTAAGACAAAATGTAAAAATATGTTTGTAGGTAGTATCACATACATCGGAAAATGTATAAATCAGAACGACTTAGATTTTGTACAACTAATGCAAAGAAAATAGTTGCAATAATTATTAATTAATTGAAAACATAGAATTTTATCTCTCAGTTTTCACCATCTTAATGGCACGCCATTCAATAATAAACACAAACAAACCAAATCACTGTTATGATCATTTAACTAAAAGTGTTTTGGGTAGCATACACATGGTCAATCGAATTATTTAAAATTGGTAACTACGGTATTAGCCAGGTATGTACATTACAAAATGCTTTATTTGAACGGCAGATATTTAGCGTATATATATACAAAGAGTGGGTTAGGTGCAAATGCAATTTTGTATCATATTCATTGCTGCAAAAATTCATAAAATGCATACAGGTATAAGTAGCCAATAAAGTAGCTTCATTCAATCCACTGGGACGCCTTATTTGGTCACATTGTGCATGCTTTCGGCCAGGTACTCTACATTCTTGCTAGTCACACCAGCCATGGAGATACGACCATCCTTGGTGAGGTAGACGCTGTGATTCTTAATCAGGTTGTCGACCTGCTCGGGCGTGAGGCCAGTAAAACAGAACATGCCAATCTGATCAACAATATGCTGCCAGTTACGCGTGGAGCCAAGTTTTTCGAGATTGGCCTTTAGCTTTGTGCGCACATCGATAATTCTGTCAGCCATTCCTTTTACATCCTTCAGCCACTGGCTGCGCAGATCGGCGCTATTGAGTATCTCAGCTGCGATGCGTGCTCCATGTATTGGGGGGTTCGAATAGAGAGCGCGAATAAGGATCTTGATCTGCGACAAACAGCGTGCTGCTTCTTCCTCATCAGCGCAAATGACTGAATATGCGCCGGCACGCTCGCCGTACAGACCCATATTTTTGGCGAAGCTTTGCGCCAAGCAGAAGTCGTGACCATCGGCCTCAAAGATGCGCACCGCCTGAGCGTCGCCGTCGACGTTGCCGGTGGCAAAACCCTGATAAGCCATATCAAAGAATGGATAAAGGTTGCGCTGCTTGAACACCTGCGAGAGCTCACGCCATTGTTCAACGCTGGGATCCACACCAGTGGGATTGTGGGCACATGCATGCAGCAGCACAATCGATCTTTCAGGGATTTTCTTTTAAAGAGTTCACAATGTAAAATGGAATCGATATGGCTGCATGGTCGCCTACCTTCAAGTCCTCAATCATACCGGCAAAATCCAGATTGCAGTTCTTTGGGTTGTAGTAGCGATAACGCTTAACTGGCAGACCGGAATGCTCGAAAATGGGCACATGATTGCCCCACGAGGGTGTCGGTAAGTAAATTTCACGATTACCCTTCCAGAACTTACTCAAAAAGGCAGCACCCACACGTAGTGCTCCAGTTCCACTGATCGCCTGAGTTGTGGCATTGTGTTTGGCCTTCAGACGCTGAGATTGCTCGCCTAGCGCCAGCTCAATTGCTTTTTTGTAGAATTCGGGCACACCAATGATTGTAGCATACTCCTTGTCCATAGCCCGATTCACAAGACGCTTCTCGGCCTGACAGGAAACAAATCACGGTTACACCCCCAAAAGTGGAGATTAATACGACGATCACTCACCTCACGAACGCTGGGAAGCACAAACGGTTTGGTGTTGTCATCACGATAGGCGCCGGCTCCAAGATTAATCTTCTTCGGGTTTGTATCCTTCTTAAAAGCCTCCGTTACGCCCAAAATGGCATCCGGAGGGCCCATTTGTACATCGCTAAACCATGTAGATCTGATAATAAGCAAAAAATAATAATAGACCAAAAATACCAAAAAAAATAAAATTGTCAGTTTCAGTCGTCTTGGTTTTCATATTTATAAGCCCTTAGACCTTACGGCATCTGTTAGATGCACTTGTTAAATGAGATATCAAAGTTGGATTAGTAATTGTCTCAATGACCAGTGAGATCAGGGTACATTTGTTTGCACTCCCAAATTTCGCAGTCGAGCGTTTTCTGAACTTATCGATGAATTAATAAATTATTTTTATTCCACTTCATAGAAATCGGTTTGATTAGTCCAGAAATCAAAACACATCTGGGGATACGTGGGTTTGAAAGTCAAGTATAGGTTGGAATTTCTGAACCTTTGAGTAAACTAGTTTGCTTGCTTTAGCGGGGGCTCGCCACGTAAACAGATCCCATATCACTTGCCGCTGTAAACAAGCCTGATTGCTGAGATTCACAAAAGTGACCTTTCTCTGCCGACTCGTGATAAGAGTTTGATTGCCTTCTTTATGATAATTTTGCACTTTGCTTGGTTTATATATATACTATTATTAAATTAATTATTTTATTTGTTACTTTTGTTATGAGCAACCTATTTTTTGTGCGATATTATAAAGTATTTTTTTGGTTTTGTTTTTCCAAGTATAAAGTGAAGTAAATTTCGTTGCAAACAAAGTTATATGCTTTAAATTTTAGTTCGCGAATTTAAATTATATTCAATTGCTTACAATTTTAAAAGCAATCCAGTAACTTAAAACTTTTAGTATGGGGTGTGTCCAATAATTGCATAAGCCAGTTTATGTAAAATAAACCATATTTATAAAATCGTACAGAACTGCATATCAGTCTGCGATCGGTAATGGTATATACATTGATATAATTTTGTACTACATTTTCATGGATTTAACGTTGCTCTTGCAAAGCGACCTTAAGTATGGGAGATAAAGTAAATGTGATAGAAAATTAGATAAACAATATTCAGTGGGAATAATTTATTAGTGACAAGTGATCTTGACACACATAAATATATATATATATTTTTGTAGCTTATGTATACACAAAAAACTACACGCTGTCGTATAAAGAGGTTTCTATCCTATATATAAACCTGTATCTCATGCATAACATGCTCACATAATAATAAAAAAGAAGCAAAGCACAACAAATAGCAAATTATCCAGGGTAAACACACATACACACATATTTACTTTAATCACTTATGCAGGCATACAGATTGCATAGACCGGCATTTGCGATGACCTTGACAAATGACACTGCACTGCATAGTGACGTGTTACACGAGGCAACAAAGTCGCTTAGGGACACAACAACAAAGATTGAGACTTACTTGCAACGTAAAACTGCTGGTGCATTGATAGCGATGCGGTTTGCTGTCAACAAGCTTCGTTTACAAATCTGCGACATGTTTTTTAAAATTAATATACACTAGTACAATTATAAGCATTAAATTAAATGCCGCCAAATGCAAGCCCCACTGCGGCTAAAGTGAATCTAACCAATAGATGCCAACAAGAATAAATCGCAGAAGCTTTTGCTAGTGATGTGAAAAACAAAAATTATCGAGTAGATATGAACTCAACTGTAAAGCGTAAACAAAATTTGTTTAATAAACAAAAACAATTTTAAAAATATATATTTTAGAACCACTTTACCTAAATTCCTTATTAGATTTTATGAATAAAAGGAATTTACGTCACCCATTAGAATTTACGTCACCCATTAGAGTTTGTTTGTCCAAAATGAACTTTTAAATTAACGGAGGTGGACAAAAAAAAGCTCATCATTCAAAGTATTGTTTTCCAATCGGTAGCAATATCTACAGATGTATATCGATAGTAAAGCTCACATCTGCGTGAGGCGCGCAGCTGATTTTGGCTTTTGCCTTTGTCGTCTTCTTGTCATTAGTTTCAGTTGTTGCTAAGCCATTGTAGAGAAATACGTGTATATACTACGTCCAGTGTTTTTTTCCTGAACTCTTAATTGAATTAAACAAAATAGTCGACATGTTCAAGTTGTGCGCGCTCATCTTGTCGCTGATCTTCGTTCTGCATCATGGCGCAGCTCTTGAGTTTCAAGATTGCGGCTCAAAAACGGGCAAATTTACTCAAGTCACAATCGAAGGTTGCGACACCACAAAGCCGGAGTGCATTCTCCGAAGAAATACCAATGTGTCAATATCGATAGATTTTGCTCTGGCCGAAATGGCTTCAGCTGTTAAGACGGTTGTCCACGGAAAGGTTTTAGGCATTGAAATGCCCTTTCCACTAAGCAATCCCGATGCCTGCGTCAACAGTGGCTTAAAATGCCCGTTAGAAAAGAACGAAGCCTACAGATACACGGCCAGGCTCCCCGTATTGAAGAGCTACCCAAAGGTCTCGGTGCTTGTTAAATGGGAGCTGCAGGACGAGAACAGTGTGGATATCGTTTGCGTTGAAATACCCGCCAAAATACAATAAAAAATGTGGCTTGAAACGTTCACTTAAATCTGTTCAATTTGCATGACTGTATTCTTATTGTAATCTAATTAAAAATAAAAAATTTACTAAATGAATCCATTTGTTCGCGAGGGCTATTTATTTCGGTAGGCCTTCTGTCATTTGCTTTGTTTGCATTTTATTGGCTTTTCCGCTACATGTGAATATACGATAAATAAAAAAAAATAATGAAAGTACGGAGAATTCTTTGGGTCTCAAATTGACTACTTGTTCGTGTTGCAATATTTGACCCTGTGTATGAACATCGTGCTCTTCAAGTAGTCTATACTCGTATTCCAATGTAATTTGGTATGATATATGTATGTATGCTTGTTTAACATTGAGCAAATTCAAGTCTTCAGCTCGTAAGCTGACAAGTTAAAAATATACTGAAAATCAGTATGAAACATTTTACTATCAGATTAGCTTTTATGATCTAGATTTGAGACATCAATTTTTGGGAAGTATGTGACAACAGGTGACAAAAGAAAAACACAGCCGCAACAATATAGGCGTACATTCAATAAAATATATTATTTAATAAATAGCGTTATCTCTGTTTGAAAGAAAATAACAAATGTAAGTTCATTTAAAGTAGTATAGTATATATAATCATTTATTTGTGCAGAACTAAAGGGCACTGAGTGAATTCATAAGCTTTAGCAATTAGTTCAAATTCCGTTAACAATACTCTCCAAACACTCTTAGACTTCAGTTTGACTCAAATCTATATTGTACTTTTGCAGCGATTCGCCTGAACAACAATTTCTTTGTCAGACCACCAGATTCTGATAATTTTCTTTGTTTGTACAGGCAGCGCATACTGTAATGATTAAGCGAATATGAGAGTGAAGCTTGCTTGTGATGTCACGGCTGTTCGAAAGACTGGCGATAGGACTTTTTTTGTAAACATGTACTGATAAGCTTGTCCAGCCGGCTCGTGATAAAACACTCTGATATTGTGTTTGTTCGAGAAATGCAAAAACAACCAAAGAATAACGTAGCACAAAATTAAACTATTGAAATGTCTACTAGGGTGCAACACACTGCGCTATACTCTGTTCACATTACAATAACAGCTCTATTATTTTTAAGCAGATTTCTATACATACAGCAATTAATCGCTAGTAATTCTATAGAGCTGTTGAAAATACAGTTATTACTCAAAAAAAAAAATCTCCGACCCCATAAAGTACATATATTCTTGATCAGCATCACTAGCCGAGTCGATTAAGCCATGTCCGTCTGTCCGTCTGTGCGTCTGCCTGTCTGTCTGTCTGTATGAACGCGTCGATTTCAGAGACTACACAAGCTAGAAAGCTGATCTTGGACTCATTCGGTTCGTATATACCATACGCAGATCAAGTTTATTTCAAAACATCGATAACTCTTTTCGTTTTCTTATTATCGATACTTATCGCTTTTTTGACCCGGGTTCTTTAAGCATAACTCCTAAACTATAAGCTCTAGAGACACCAAATTTATTTTATTCTGTTCGCGTAAAGCATACGAAGAATATGAATCAGATTTTAGATTTTGAATACCTCCCCCCAATCGCCCCCAATATCGATAAAACCATACACCCCGCAAATCAAATACAACAGACCTGCAAATTGGTTTGTACATAGATGTACCTAATAAGTCCTGAAAATTTCATATCGATCATACATTTCGTTTAGAAGAAAACAAGGATTTCGTTTCTGTACTGGGTGCACGCGCACCGAGTAAAGTGAGTGCGTCGTGCATTTGTATGTGTGTGTGAGTGTGTGTGTGTGTATGTGTGATTTTGTGAACGTATGAGAAACGAGCTGAAATGTTAATGGAACCAGATCGCAGGGTTCAGGCAAAGACAATATAAACTTTGGTTCAGGGTATCTCCTAGTCGGGCGGCCCCGACTAGAGCCTTCTCATTTGTTTTTTAAAGGATTTTTGCACAAAACCAATATTCTCGCTTGCATTTTGTGACGCATGTATGAAAATAAAATTCTTTCATTTGTTTTTGTAAATCATTCGCAATGTCATTTTAACAGCTGCTGTTTCGCGTATCTTAATTATTTGCATGCGCTTTATGGTTGTATCTGTAAACGACATTTAAAGCCATAAAAATTACCACGCAGTCAAAATGGTTGCAGTGACAAATTATATCATGGTGGAAGATGGAAATTCATCACTACTACTTACTTCGAATATATAAAAGCTACATACATACAAGGTATATCATAACCTGGCTCTGACCGAGCTAAATGGTCTGTTTGTCTTTCATCAATACTCCTCATAGAGAGTGTTGAAATTTTCACAAAAAATTTTGCTTTAGTACGAAAGGAAGGACTTTGGAAATTTCTATCTCAGCAAGAAAAACGATGAAATAGTGGTTCTATACAACTTTTTAATTCTTCATCCGATCACCCGATATTTCCTGAATGGAAAATGAACAGTTAGTTAGGTTGTATGGGTGGAAGTTTTAATGCAATTAGTTTCAAAGTAATTTTTAAATTTTGAAAGAACAGAAAATTATTCTAGTAAACATTTTTTGCCTTTCATTGAAAATCATTTTAAAAGAACTTTACGAAAACTAAATAAAAAGGTATTCATGTTTTTGGGAGGTCTTTCTTAAATTCTCACTCGATTAGCTTTAAACTCATTTTCAAAGATTCGCATAAGAATGTTAACAGGTCAAAAATTTCTTTTTGTGTTTTATGTTTATTTATTTGCACGTGTAAGTCATTAGAGTTGTCAACGAGTTCAAGTTTCGAACAGTTGACAAGATTTTAGTAAATTGAACACAATGTCAAAAACGGCTGATAATAAAAAAGATGAGATTTCTTTCAAGGAATCGAATTGTATTGTGCTATCTCAAATATTCAGAACAAATAATGAAAAGGTATATTTTTGTATTTTTTATCTGAACAAATAGTTCATAGACGCTAGTCGTATTTATATAGCATTTTCGGCGAATTTATTTTACTTTATTTCATATTTTGTGATAAAATTTAATTATCCTTCTCAAGGTTATGAAAAACCGCTGAGGAAAATGCGATTGCACTTGATCTATATGAAAATATACCACTTCTGCATATCCATTAACATCAATTTTCTATTTATTTGGATGTGCTAGTCACTAAAGTGTATTTTCTATATGTCTATATAACGGCAAACGTTTTGGACAGCAGAATAAAAAATATGTCAATAGGATGAAGGCCATTACATAACCGTAAAACACTAATCCGTAGTTTCTGTTTTATAGAATTATAGAAATTAATCAAACGTTAAAACATGCACATACATATACGATTAATATTATATTCCTATGCTTTGGTTCGCTTTGGTGACATCATTGTCATAATTATTACCTCTGAATTTTTTATGCAGCTTTATTTGTTTGTATCTGCAAATGATAGCGTTGTGTAATTGAGGAGGCCGTTTGCGAAATAACTGTGATTAATAATAAAATAATTTTTAATAAATCTGTTTTGTTTTCATTTTATTAATACTTGTGTGTCTGTAAAAATATACGGTAAAAATATACGAGCCAAAAATATATAGTTTTATTTTTATTTAAAATCTGCCTTAGATTAAGGCAATAAATGGCGATTTCTCTATATGCTTAAAGTGTGAAGTGGAGATTATCTCCTTACTGTAGAGATCTTCAAATCAAATCGGTTTAACCAGGTGAAGTAAAAGTGAAAACACGCTTCTAAAAAATGGCGATTACATAGGTCCAAATTGGGGTCGGGATTGCTTTATAAATCAGCAGTTTACTACGGAGGCTCACTTATTGCGCAGGTGGTCCTTCCACGTAAGTGATCTATCTAGTGTAAGTACAGGTGATAATGTTAGGCCGTGCAGCTTCAAGATTGGGTTTTTAAAAGCGATGTTTGTGGACTTCTCTGTGTTAATGATAATGTTCCATTTTATAAGACAAGGCTCTAGGACGGAGAGGAGACGTTCTAGCTTTAAAAAAAAACGAATTAAATGCAGGCATGTCGGAGTTTGGAGTCAGTACACTCTCTTGAGGTTATATGTTTAAGGTCGGGCTCCGCTTGGTGCGCTTTTCTTCAAATTGAATAGAATGCCTGGGTGCCAAGCTATATCAAATGCATACATTTTTAGTGAGTCAAGAATGTGGCGCCATTCTAAAGCCAAACTCCTAATCCGGGAGAAGTTGTTCTTCTCTAGTATTGGCAAAACCCTGTGCAGAAATATTAATTCGAATAATTTAGAGACAATCACTAACAGGCTAATTGGGCGATAAGAGCTTGCCAGGTGCTCAGGTTTGGAATCATAGTGAGGGAAAGTGGTTGACTCCCATTCATAGCGCAGGCGATGAATTGTATTACATTCGAATGGAGAGCTTTCAAGACTACAGATTTCCTGTTAACATCAGTTTGTATTTCCTCAAAGTTAGTTTCCTCGATCGGGAGATCCATTTGGCATGTGGTCTCGAAGAAGTCAAGGACTTTTATGTTACTGGACGAGGCGCTCTGTAAATTTCTCGGCCTTTTCTGCGAGGATATTTTCGGGAATCCCATGGATTACTGCAGCATGGCTGCAAAGTCAATAATTTGGTGGTTGAGCTCACTGTTCGAATAAAGACAATACTTATACTTATATAAATATAAATAATTATATTGTCTTTGGTTGTTTATATCAAAGCAATATATACAACCTATAGGATCCATTGACTTGTGATAGCACTGTTGTATACTTACATTAGAGTAAAAACATATCGAACTCGACAATGCGTTTGTAATGATACTTAATCTTCACACCAAAATATTATATTTGGCCTTATTTCATATTTTTAATGTATGCGCACAAAAAGCCAAAGGACTCCAATGGAGCTAAAATTATCCGCAATCAGATGGCGCGACAAACTGTATTCAATCTGTGGCAGAAATTACTTTTCAGAAAATCATCATTAAATGCAGAATCACATCTTCTGGGTAGCTGCGCCTGCAATGCCTTTATTGAAATTCAATTTGATGTACATCAACATGAACGTATTGGTTGGCGGTTGCAGCTCCTGACGTTGCTCACCGACTCATTAAATATTAATTGTAAATTTTAATTAAAATAAACCGTTACGATTATGGTGGGAAGTCGGTGGTGGGGCCATGCACACTATTTGCCGCTGATGGTACAGTAATATTGTTTACTGATTTTCCCACTTTCCAAACTGTCTGGCAAACGTGGTCACAAGTACCAGAAAATATATGTGTATACTCCTGTGTACAAGTATTATCAATAAAAACCATTAATTGTCGAGCAAACTGTGCAAATGCGGAAGCATGGTAATCGTAATTAATGGAAAATTACCATACAGAGGCATTGTCTTTAATGATAGATCCCAATGTAGGTTGTCGTCACGAGACGTCAAAAAGTTAAGTTTTACAATAAGATACCCAGCTTAAGGTCCTTTAAATCAGATATAAAAAACTTTGAGTATTATTTAAACGATTTTTATGGCTTTAGTGTCAAGTCATAATCGGGGCTCAATGTATGATCGTTATGAAATTTTCAACACGTATGTGCAAACCATTTTGCAACACTCTAGTATTTGATTTGCGGTTTGTATAGTTTTATCTATGTTGGGGGCGGTTGGGAATAGGTATAAAAACCTGAAAGAGTTAAATTCAAAAACAAACCATTATAACCTGTTTTACTCATTTTCAATGGGTTCAGGGTATACAGATGAGCAGAGCAAATCCAGCAACTCATTAAAAGCAGCACAGAAGCTAACAATATATATTTCTATATAAATTGATAATGTTAGCGTGGTAGCTGCTGGACAAAGGATACTCTTATAGCTGATGGTGAAACAGTAGCCAAACGGTTTTTGCTGATGACGGTATCAGAAGCCTATCAGCGATATAATACAATGAGTTCACATCCCAAGCTTTAAGTAAGTCGACCTTCTTCTACAGTCGACCAAGTCATGTGGAATTGACCAGCAAAATGCACAAATTTTGGGTTTTTGTTGCAGGACTACGTAAAATTAATTAATTCAATCCCAAGTTTTAAAAGCTTTCTACAATTATCCAGCTGAGATATTTTAAATGAGAATTGTATGGCAAGAAAAAAAAATATGAATATTACTAAAATATTTTGAAAAAATCAATGAGGAAGTAAAATGGAAACAATGGCGAAAAGTTGATAAAAGAATAACTTTAACGTTTACCATTGCTCCTTTAGCGAATATTATTGATGAAATGAGCAGTCAACTAGTCACATTAAAATTTAATTTTTGAAATGTGCACAACAAACAGTAAGAGCACCATGAAGCCTGCCTTGCAAATTGATTTTGCTGAAAATAACCGCTTACGTTTGCAAAGTGGAATTCAAAGTGCTCATATTAGTTACCATCAAGTAACTAATGTAGTGTGTTGTTTGTTTTTTTTTGCCAGAACTATTTAGAACTGTTTAAACGACAGATCTCAACGATAGATCGTTGGGTCTGGGTATTGTAACGTCGGGCGAAAACATAAATTCCAACACTACCCCAAGGGGGGAGGTATGCTTTGGGTAGAGGTATGCTTTACGCGAACATAATAAATATGTAAGTTTGGTGGCTCTGCTGCTTGAAGCTCTTCATTAGAGCCTAAGCATCGTTGCCTATGTCTGTGTCCTCTGTCGAGAATGTCGGATGAAGGTTTGCTGCAATGTGGTGGGAGTACAGGTCAAGTGAAGGTAATTTATCTGGGATTAAATTTGAGTACCTCCGCTAACTGGTTGGTAACGGTAGGTCTATAGGTTGGCTTAGATGCAGTTCTGCGCATTCATTTTCTGGTCTACAGAAAGGAGGTCCAGCCGACTTCTATATGAATGCCAAATTTCATCAAAACCGCTTCAAAACAGAATATACACGTCAATTTTTATACCCTGAAACCATCGAAAATGGGTAAAACAGAGTATTATGGTTTTGTTGAAATGTATGTAACAGGCAGAAGGAGGCATCTCCGACCCCATAAAGTATATATATTCTTGATCAGGACGACGAGCTGAGTTGA